>JAQJVL010001062.1:195148-272465 GCA_035578905.1 Stictocephala bisonia | reverse complement strand
GCTGACGAAAGAGCGCGAAAACGGCGTGACGTCACACCAAAACAACACTGACCTAGGACAACTGACCTTCAAGGTCACCACGTGGCTGATAACAGTTGTAAACAATAGTAAACTTGACCTCAAGGTCAACACGTGGCTGATAACAGATTAGCGGTGACCTTTGACCCTGTCCTGGTAGCGGTCTGGCGTGACGTCACACTGTCCTGGGACGTACATACTATACTACTTGTGCCTCTCATGTTTTCCTTTACCAGTGGGTTTTTGTTACTCTCGAAAACGTTTATCGAATGACAGCTTTAAACATTCTGAAACATTGAATATTTACAGTCATCTTATTTTCCATTCATTAATATAATAACAATTAACACTCAATGGACTATTCAGGTCTCATTTGTACTGAAATACAAGTTCTTGGCTTGAAATGGGTCTTCACAACTCAGATGAATGATTAGACTTCTGGTCTAATTTGCATAACCCTATTAAAGCTTGAGCAAAGTGATTCTGCCAATTCAGTGTGCTATTCCTTTTGACTGGTTTACAGATTCAAGTAACTTTAATTTTTGAGGGGAGATATTTCGATTGCTGCAAGGAATTTTATTAAAATGTTGAGAGCTCCCAAACATATGAAAGTAAAAAAAAACGTATTTGGTTTTTTATTTGGTTATAAATTATAACCTGCAAAAAGGTTAGGCTCTCTGTTATTTTATACACCATAACTATTTTAGTATTTGATAGCCTGAATGAAAAGGATTAGTAATATTATTTCTTGTAATAATTGCATACTAATTACTCCTATACTTAAAACATCTAAAACATTCGAACATGAAATTGTTATGTTTTATTTGTAATTTTTATGAAAAAGAAATAGTTAAGTCCACATACTTACAGATACGACTATTATGAAACTAGGAGAATTCTTGCTAACTTCTATTTCTCTACACAACAACACGTAAGTGAAGTGACGAGTTATGACCATTAGGAACAATGATCTTACTAACAAAGGAACCTCAAGTTATTCTGGGGCTGATTCATAAACTTAATACAGACTCAAACACATCATCAGAGAACATTGCTGTAAAGAACAGGTTAAGGCGCTTTAACTTAATGATAACAATCTCTAAGCGTAAATATACATCCAAGAAATGTTCTGTCACCATAACAATTTGTTAATCTAAAATTGCAGTTAAATGAATGTGTTGACGCTATTTAAATGTGTAAACTGGGTATTAATGCGACGTTATTACTCAGAAACTGTCACAGTTCTGAAAATGAACACTCGTCGACATTTAAAGGCAAATAAGAAATATAACTCAAAACTCAAAATATTTATTTGTAGATAAATGGTCCATGTTACCTAAATGAAGCGGATCAAATAACCACGCCATAATGCACTTAACATGCAAAACCAGATTGAAAAAACACACGATATTCTTGTTCCATTGTTGGTGGATTAACCAAAGCGTTTTGATTTTCAATTCCGTTCGCGGATTTCTATATTCGTTTCAATATATGGCAATCGTAGAACTATCAGCATACGATAATAAACCAGGAGTAATAGTTTTGTCAGAGGTCTGGATTAATGAGGAAGAGTCAAATATGTTTCATATATCAAACTATATACTAATTGCCAACTATAACGATACGTATAGGGCTGGAGGCGTTATGGTTTATATAAATGATTTTTTGAATATTTGTGAATATAAACGATTAAATATTAATACTGATGATACATTGCTAGTTATATTTATAAGGCGTGCAATGTACAGTTCAGTCTAGTAGCTATGTATAGATTAAATAGTAGTAGTAAGGTAGCATTTATATCAGATTTAAGAAATTATTTATGTGACACAGCAAATGATAAAAATATGATCAATCAAATAATTATAGGAAATATAAATATTGATTTATTAGATGAGAAAAAAATAACAGATGATTATAAAATGTTAATGTCAAGCTTTGGATTTGAATCTTTAATCAATGTAGGAACCAGGATTACTGAGAGATCAGTTATTGATCGTATATTCATTAGGCTACAATATAGAGCTAATTTTCAGTTTAAGACAGTAGTAGAACAGCTGGAGATAACAGACCAAGCAATAACTGGTTTGGGCTTATCTTGGGCTGACCTTGGTCAGCCTAGGGAACAGGTGGATGGTGGGAGCCGCCTGGACTTTGATAAGATAAGGCAGCAGTTGTGCAATATGAACTGGGAGAATGTTTATTGTCAGTCTGACCCTACAAGGTCATATGATGAGTTTTGTTCCGTTCTTAGTAATGTAATTATTAGTTGTACAAAAAATAGTTTTAAGAAACCAATCAAAAAATTCAAGCCTTGGATAAATAATAGTTTATGTAATAGAATAAGAGAACGTAATCAGTTACACAAGCGACTTAAGAAAAACCCTCTGAATAAAAGGCTAAGATATAAATACATAGCATTTAGAAATAAGTTAAATAAGGAGATAAGGGTAACAAGAATAAATTATTAAAAAGACAAATTTGAAAACTGTAAAAGCAGCAGTAGGGATACTTGGAGAACTGTAAATGAATTGACAAGACAAAGTAAAAATAAATTAAGTTGTATAATGTTGGAAGATGAGGACGGTAATATTATATCTGAACCTTACCAAGTAGCTAAGAAATTTAATACATTCTTTATAAGTGTAGTCGATGAGTTAAGAGAGGAAATGGGTGACTCAGATAAAATAGTAAATTCTCAAAAGTATTTTGATGATAAGCTAGAAAAGTCCTCAATATACTTGGATCCAGTTTCACCTGAAGATGTCATTTATGCTATAAGATCGTTAAAAAATGGAAAAGCGCCTGGATTAGATGGCTTTAGTTCTAAGTTAGTTAAAAACATATATTTAAGTGTCTGTCAACCTTTTTCTTGTATTGTTAATTTAAGCTTTTTAACTGGCACATTCCCAGAAAAAATGAAAGAATCAGTTGTGATACCAATACATAAAAAAGGAAGCACTAAGTGTTGTAATCAATACAGACCCATAACATTAGTTTCTGTTTGGTCCAAAATTATAGAGAAAATTATGAAGAAAAAATTAACATATTATCTAAACAAAATAAATTTTTTTAGTGAAAATCAGTATGGTTTCAGAACAGGAAGGAGTACAAAAGATGCAATTGTCGATTTTATCTCTATAGTTTCAGAAGGTATAAATGATGGGAAATGTGTGTCTGGATTGTTTCTGGATATTTGTAAGGCATTCGATAGTGTCGATCATGACATTTTGTTAAGTATCCTATTTAAGAATGGCATAAAAGGCTTAGTATATAACTGGTTCCAATCATATTTAAATAATAGAAAACAATATGTAAGAGTAGGTGATGTTCTGAGTGATGTAGGTTTTATTAAATATGGTATCGCCCAGGGATCGGTACTTGGTGCAATTTTGTTCATCATTTACATAAATAGTATGTGTCAAGAAAAGTTTCGGGGTATATTGAAATCTTTTTCAGATGATACCTCTTTTTGTTATATAGCAAGCACGTGGGAGGAAATAAGACAAGCTATGGTTGAGGACTTTAATGCACTCAAATGGTAGTTCTCAGTACATAAAATGCAACTTAGTGTAGAAAAGACAAATTATATAAATTTCAATTTAAGAGGAACTAGCGATTTTCATAATCACATTAGATACAAGTGTATTAATTGTTTAAATAGAAATGTTGAATGTAATAGCTGTAAAGTTGTGCAAAAGGTTGAATGTGTAAAATATTTAGGAGTAAATATAGATCAGAATTTAACCTGGAAGAACCATATAAATATGCTAAAAAATAAGTTGAATAGTATAATAAGAACATTTTATTTTTTAAGAACAATATGTCCAGAAGTAGTTCTTCGGACAGTTTATTTTTCTCTTGTTCATAGTAGGATCAAGTATGCTATAATAACTTGGAGTGGAACATATCAAACAAATACAATGCCTATTTATATAATTCAAAAACGTTTTATAAGATTGATAAAGAACAAACATAGGTATGAGCATACCATTCAACTGTTCAGAGATTTAAAGGTTTTGCCTTTGAAAAATTTATATATTTTCAAAGTCATGACACTTTTCTTTTCAAAAAGTGGTAATAGAATAAAAAATGACAGAGTAGCTACTATTAGAACCAAACTACGGAATCCAAATATCATTGATGTACCAAAAACGAACACTACATTCTTTACAAAAACATACAATTTGATTGCCCCCAGAATTTTCAATAAAATTCCAGATAAAATAAAAAAATTACCATCAAATAGACTAATTATCAAACAAATAAAGAAATGGTTACTATATTTAGAAGACGTAGATTTTATGTTCAGCATCCTACAATAATGTTTTTACACTGTTGCGGGTTGTTTTTACATTGGTTATAAACTCAAATAAAAATGTTAAATATATGTAATAATATTAATGTAAAATGCACACATTCTCATATATCTTAGTATTTTGTATCAACGTTAAATTTGTTAACTTTGAGCTCGATTAAGATAACTTGATTATATTCATGCAACCTCAAAACGGGCTTTGCCTTGAGGTGCAATATTGTCTCTTTCATATATGTAGCCTATATTTACTAAAAGTGTAATATATTGTATTTTTGGAAGAACAATAAACTATTTATTATTAATATTATTATAATTAATTATTTTTATATTAAATAAAATGCAATTAATAGTTGTATTCAGAATATTACAAACGTTGTTGTGACTTAACACTCGTTTTTTTAAATGAAGAAAGCGAATTAAGTAGTTATAACTTCATTGCGCTTATCTTGGTATAGATAAAGATTGGTATGGATAAAGATTAGTATGGATAAAGATTGGTATGGATAAAGATTGGTATGGATAAAGATTGGTATAGATAAAGATTGGTATGGATAAAGATTAGTATGGATAAAGATTGGTATGGATAAAGATTAGTATGGATAAAGATTGGTATGGATAAAGATTGGTATGGATAAAGATTGGTATAGATAAAGATTGGTATGGATAAAGATTGGTATAGATAAAGATTGGTATGGATAAAGATTGGTATGGATAAAGATTGGTATAGATAAAGATTGGTATGGATAAAGATTGGTATAGATAAAGATTGGTATGGATAAAGATTGGTATGGATAAAGATTGGTATGGATAAAGATTGGTATGGATAAAGATTGGTATGGATAAAGATTGGTATGGATAAAGATTGGTATGGATAAAGATTGGTATGGATAAAGATTGGTATATTGTGTTATAAAAAATTTATCCGATATGTGTTTGTAGTGTAGTATAATTGTATTATTGCGTGTATAAATATTTGTGTATGTCTATATTGTTGGTACATTGGTTTAATATTTGCAATAAGTAAATATGTAGTAGAAATGTATATTACGATACTGTTTTATATTTTTTTTTTGTTATTATAAGGGTCTGTAGTTGTTGAATGTATATGTATGTTAATATGTCAGTACTTGATTAGGTTTATGTGTTTCTACTTAGAAGTGGGCAGTGTTGGCTGCAGGAAATTCTTGAATTGAACTCATATTTTTCTTTGTTTGTAAAATTGTGTTTTTTATGCTAACCTCTTTACTGGAAACGTGGCTAGCAATATTTTCTAGGTCTTAACGTTGTAATGTATTGTAAAGAAAGTGATGAAGAAATATATATTATTATATAATATAGCAATACAAAGTGATTTCAAACTAACAAATCTACTTATCGTGGTTGTGTAAGTGTGAAATTTCTTGTTTCCTAAATACTCCGATCCTTCCGGGCCTTCCGTATTCCAATGCTTAATGGGCCACACGGGTCGACCACATCTCAATCAAAACATTTATGGAAGGTCACTGCGTTCTCTAAACACAATATTTAACGGTCTAAAGAGCGTTCCAGCAGGCTACAATAAGCTGGAATATTGGGAGTAACCTGAGGTCCAAGATATAGGAGTCAAGTTCGGAATGCTTTTTACCTTGAAAACAATGGTGTGTTTAAAATTCAAAAGGGTTGTAACGTTACCAATATATCAGTAGGGTAAAGATGTGTAAGTCGACATAAAATGTGACAAGCCTATTAACAACATTGCCTTTTCGACCTGAATACAATGGTGTATTTAAAATTCAAAAGGGTTGTAACGTTACCAATATTTTATTTAACACTGTCATTTTACTGATAACAGTTTTGCAGTTAAAAAGGCAGTGACTTTTTTGTTTAAAGTTAAAATTGATTGTGGTTGTACGCTTTTACTATGGGTTATTCCTGTTATTTCCATTAATATCATAAATGTAGTTTTATGTAAGAAATTATAATTGATATTTAACTTTTGCAAATTAAAAACACGAAATTGTTGGTTGTGTAAATTATTCAACATCTTTTTATGTCGGCATAAAATATTATCCTAAAGACATCTTGGCATTTTTAACCTACTGATATCTTGGAAACTGTGCAACGCTTTTAAATGTTAAACACACTACTGTTTTCAGGGCGAAAAGGCCATGCTATTAGACATGTCGCATGGTTGTCTTCTCTTTACAAACTGTAGGTCGACTTCTACATATTAAGCTAATGATATCTTGAAAATGGTACCACCCTATTGAATTTTAAATACATCATTGTTTTCAGGACAAAGAGACAATATTAGTAGACAAGTCACATGACTATCTCCCCATAAAGAATTACGAACTTAATTCTTATATCTTGTACAACTGGTTACTACCAATATTCCGTAATACTTCAAAATTAACGATATAATAGAAAAAGGCTTTAAATATAAATTGTAGGCAAAATTAGGGGGTTGGACTTTACTAACCACCCTGTATATTGATATATTACGGGTGTTTTGTTTAACAAGATCTTTGTATCGTCGAGTAAGAAGGAGACAATTATTTCAATCATTTTTAGAATAAGAAAAGTGTTAATATATCAGGAAGCTATTTTATGTATTTTATGTTAAACGAATTAGAGAATTTAAACGTTGTAAATCATTGTTCGGACTTCTTTTAATTTCTGAGAGTGTACTTCTTCTTTACAGTTAGAAAACGAGATGGTTCCCAAAGGACAAGTGTGGACAAGATATAAGAAGACTTATCATTTCAATGGGTATCAAGCTGAATAACTTACGCCTCTAGTTTTATACACTTATCTAAACAAAACTGGAGAATATTTTTAATATTTTGCATGAAACGTATTAAAAAACAAATTACACAGTTTTACTACCTGTGATATGAAATTTAAACTGTACAAATTTAATGAAACGTAAAAATGAATTGTTTACAATAAGCATTTAAACTTACTTCTTCATTTATATTTGGGGTTTGGTCAATAAAGAGTCAAAAGAAAGAATGGCCTTACCAACTACTGACATAACTCACTGATCTTCACCCACTTTGGTGAATATTATTATTGTGTGCATTGACCTCCTCCGTTTTATCAAATTCTACTATTCTTTGTGAAGTGACACTTTCCTGTTCTTCGGACATCCCTGTTCCTATTTATAACGTTTTATGCTTTTCTTGGAATCTTTTGTTCTTTAACTAATATTGCTCCGGTTTCTGATTTGTTCTTCTGTTTCTGGACTTTATTGAACTAATTACTTGTTTCTTATATTAACGTTTGTTATGTGCGTCTCCTTTTATCCATTCTAAAGATATATTGAATAAAAACTCAATCTTCGTTTTCTCAAGATATCTTAGAATAGTTCAATTTTTGTATACAGGTTTCTATTAGGTATTAACTTTATTTCATTATTTTGACATTTTAAATCTAGTATTTTTCTTATTTTTCCCCAAATTTTCTAATAGTCTCCTATATTGTTTAATGTAATGGTTTCAATAATTGAATCGATAATGTTTGAAGTTATATTATCTAAACCAAATGCTCTTCGTACTGATATTAGATAATATCTATCTAATTGAACCGAATGTTTTTTTTCTAATCGATAAAAGTTATTATGTAAGATTTACAGGAGTTTGCCGCCAAGTTTACAATAATTCGTTATACTTTCAAGGTTGAAAATTTCTCCGCACATGACCTACTTCTTCTAAAACCACCTTCATGTTCTCTTAGTTGAAAATTCAGTTGTGATATACGGCTCGACTTAGAAGTGATTTTAAGAGCTTCTAATATTGAAATAACTCTATAATTGTTTGGATTTGTTTTTGATTCTTTATTTGTATAGTGGGTGTAATAAAGATGTTTTTCAGTCATATGGTCTACATTCTTTTCCAAACTCATTTTAAGATATTTACCTATGAATGTCTTGCATTGAGTTGTGTTTTTTCTTAAGTTCGTTTACACATTTACACTGCTCGGCCTTCCGACTTGCAGGAATTCCATTTCTGCCACATTTTATGTCTTTTAGCTATCAGTTTATCACTTAAATAGGTACATCAAACATTCCTTTTAATTTTCCTGAGGGGAACAGTACTTTCTGCTGTAATAAATCATATTTTGATTTTTCGGTGTATATCTTCAAAAACCGGTATACATTAAGTGAATTAATCTGAATTTAGCATATTTTCTGTGTCAAATATTTTCTTCCGTACCTAAATTTTAGTTTTTGAAAAACTCATTTTTTGTTTATATAGTCACTTTTTTGAAAGATGTTGGTTGGTTTTAGTATTAGAGTGCAATTTAACATTTTTAATAGCTTCTCTCAATTCTTATTAGTTCTATTATTATCTAGGCAATCTCCTTCGATTTGTCTTATTTTGTTCTTGTTCTTCTTGCGTACTAAAGTCTCTTAATGATATATTTTTCCTGTATGGTTTGAAGTGTACCATCCATGTTTTTATAAAATATCTATCTTCTCTTTAATTTACTCATTGTCTTCGATTATATGTGCATATATGTTGTCTAAGGTATATTTTTCATTGGTCCTTATTTCATCTAGAAATTTAAATCCGACTATTGAGTCTAAATACATTCCTATTTCTAGATATTTGGAGTTTTGTTTAAAATTCTTTCCCCTACTTCTCCTTTAAATATCCTGAAATTATTCACTTCTGAAGTAAGGGCCGAAAAATAGTTTATCAGTAAATATAGTTTACTGTGTTGCAGTTATCATGATACTTTGTTGTATAGGAGAATCAGTTAAATGTTTAGATTTTCTCGTTTTAAAAGAGAGTTTACGTTAAAAGTTGCTTTGTAGGGACGAAAATTAAACGAATTTCTATGTATAAATAAGTAATTCAGCTTAAGTATTCAATATCATTATTTAGTGGTCCGTATCACAAAGTATGATAGATTTGTTACAGTGCTGATAGTCACTCTAACTTGAATTTTTCAGTGACAATTCGACCTCTCCAACTTTACCTACAGAACAGTTAACACTAGTCTACTCATTCAAACCTGCTAGACTTGAGTAGTCGGGATTATGGTTCTGGCAGATATGTTTTTAATCTATTAAAGGCTAATAACATATTCAGTGTGAACAGTCAGTATTTCGGTTTTTTAACCTTCAATAGATATGTTTTCTTCAGGCAAGTACATTTCATCGTTAGGTTTTCTTTAGTTAATTTGTTGGGGGGGGGGGGGATTCTAAAACGCTCCTATTCATCTTTGTATTATGATGCAGACTCCACACACCCTGAATGTCTGCATGTGCACTTTTGTGCGGTGGATGGTAACCTGGAGTATTATTTGTTCAAAATCTCACTTTTTCATAATTTATCGTTTAAGTTTTTGGAGTAAAGTCTGTAAAATGTATAAAGTTTACGGCCAAGGTTGTGAGCCTTAGAGTCACCCATTTTGGTACAGAGCTGCCTACTTTTTACTAAATGAAGAACTTGACTTTCGTTTTTTAAATCACGTACCTACACCATTCCTTTTGTAATGTTATCCTTTTTGTCTCATTAATAGTCCAATAAAAACACCGTTTTGATACATCATTAAACAGTTATAGAAGGTTATTATTGTGTTAATAGACCTGCCTCTTATCTGTTTGTATATCTCTTTTTTATTTCATACACCTTTTATCACAGTTTCTTGTTTTTAATCACTTGGTAGATTTAACCTTTTTGTCTAACTTTTACTATAAAATTAATTTTGTGGTTAGAAAGTATGATTTTTATTCTTTAAGCTGTAAAAATAATGTGAATTTTTCCAAGGTACAAAAGAATGACAAGAGTGTGTGATGCTTGAATAAGTAGATAAGGGCCTTTTATCAACAGTTCCTTTTAAAATATCGTAGAAACTAAAAAGATTAAATTATATTCTCATGATGGTATATTTAATTTAAAGCTACATACATCTCACTCTATGATTCGATGTGAGCACAGTCCATGACAGGCAATAAACAGCTAAATACATCTCAATATATGATTGAATGTGAGCCCAGTCTATGACAGGCGCAAAACACCTAAAACTGTGCATTGCTTTCTTCGAATTATAATAATAACAGTATACAAGGTTATCGTTAAATTAAAATAGTTTGAAACATCCATCACTATCCACATACACCGGTTAACTTCTGACTTACAGACTTCTGTGTTATAGATTCTAGCTAGAAACGATTGTCTAGAATTGTATAATCAAATATGTTACAGCAGACAGATATTTTGTGATTTGTTTACAAATATGTCACCACAATGTTCAATATTGTAAAGGAGTTTGCTTGCTAATTCAACACGAATGAGTAAACGTCTAATAGGTTGGTTATATATTCGAAAGGTTCGATTAGAGGAATTTCTTCTAGAACCCAACTAATCATTAAAGTTTAATTAGAGTTTGACGCAACTTTCTATAAACAAAGTTTGCTGATTAGTTAAAAATAAATAATGACAGCTAGGTGATGATACTGGAAAGGCCTTTCCATTTGTAACTACGTTATCTCAGCTAAACATGAGAAAAAAGTGCAGTTACATTCTCTACACATTAGATAACTACCCAGAGTGCATGTAAAGTTTTTCTGGCATTTGTATCTAACTACGGTAAAACTATCCAAATTATATATAAAAATATACCGGAAATAAGAAAATTTTTTTAAATTCTAAATTAGCATATTACGTGGTGCTAAACACCTAGGACATCTTTGATACAGTATAAGTACAATAAAGTACAATATTATGGTGATCTATTTCAGTGAACCACGTTTACCAATCTCATAGCAGAGGAAAGGAAATGCTCTAATTACTTCAGATTTATTTTGTAAGTTCCTCTGCTCTGATGTTAGTATGTTATGTACACTGAAATCAGTCACCTTAATACTTGGGCCTACCTATATTCCAATAAACCTAAGCTTAATGATATTTTGTTCGTTTGAATTCACTAAAAAATATACAGAGATTTCAACATTTTTTTATTGTTCATGATAGCTACATTACAGGAACTGTTGTAATTATTTTGTCATGTGTATAGTATCACATTTTGTTAAAAATCTAATATATCCACACCTTACGATTGTGTTTCTACTGTTTACTCCAAGTTTTCCTTGTATTCATCATATTAAAGATTTTAATGGAATAAATACAGTTAAAACAATAAAAGTTATTTTTTAATAAACATGCTTGAAGTATGTTTGACTGTCCCCCACAACTGTATGCCATATTTCCACTGGCTTCAAGACAACTTTGTACAGTAATAGTTTATTTTCAGTAGAGAGGTGGAATCTTTTTCCAAAAAGCCCATACATTTTAGAAAATTTTGTATTTAGTTGCAATCGTTTATTCCAGATATGGCTCTGCCATGTCAGTCGCCTATCTAAGTAAATTCCTAGATATTTAACATCATTTCGTTGAGTTAGTAGAGTGTTGTTTAAGGAAACATTTTGATAGTTTTCCAAATTGTAGAACTCCAGATTCAATTAATTTTAGATTTGAAAAACAATTTTGAAATTTTATTCTAAAGTTTCGTTGGGATAGGTAAGAATTTATTAGATTGTAGAAATTATGAGGTAGAAGTAATTTAATGTTGAACAACAGCCCATCATGCCAGACTTCATCAAAAGCCTGGCTTATATCGAGAATTGCTGCTGAGCAAAATTACTTTTTTTGTAAGGTTTGCCTGATATTATCAACAACTCGATGCACCTGTTCAATTGTTGAATGGTTAGGTCGAAATCCGAACATGATTTGGAAGTAAACTTAGCTCAGTTAACAATGGATTTAATCGTTTCAAAAACCATTTTTCAAACAGTTTTGATGGAACCGGTAGGAGACTTATCGGTCTGTATGAAGTAACCTGATGAGGTGGTTTGCCAGGTTTCAGAATAACAATAATGTCAGCTACCTTCCACTGAGATGGAATGTACTCGAGTCTCAACATGGCATTGAACAATATAGTAAGGAAAACAATCGCTTTCATAGGGAGCTCTTTTAGCACCTTTCCTGTAATAAGATCATAGCCAGGTGATATTTTAGCACGAAGTCCTTCGATTGCTCCCTTTACTTCCGATTGTTTGAATGAGGTAATTGGCATTTGAAGCTGATTAGGTGAGTCCAGGAATTCTTTTAAAATTTTCTGCAGGGTTATGTTTGAATACATTTGAAAAATGGTTATCAAACAAGTCTGCCTTTTCCATGCTACTTTAAGCCCAAAAACCAGGCTTGGAAATAGGAGGGATTGGGGCTTGTGGCTGCGTCATCCTTTTCGTCACTTTCCATAATGAGTAATCAGTAGCCTCAGTGGGAGAAAGGGTTAATGTGAATTCCTGAAACCAAACATTGTTTATATCATGCAACATTCTTTTCAGCTGTCGGGAGGCCCGGTTGAAGTTTGTTTTATCAACAGCATTTCTCGAATGTTGCCAGATTCTTCGCAAGTGACATTTCTCAGCAATCTTTTGTTTTATGAAATACGGATAGTTAATTTGATTAATAGTTTCATTACGCAGTTCCGTAGTTAATTTCCAATCAGAAGCCTGAACGGAAGAAGTGCAGATTTCAACTACATTATCTATGTCTCCTCCAGTTTTTAGGGAATTCCTACGACCTCGAGGTGGAATGTTCGGCCTGCGGCCTCACCAAGGTACACTCTGCTACAGTCCCATGTGTATATCATGTGTATATCAAGGCATGTCGCCTCGTGAGGAAGATCGACCTACGGCTCACCAGAATTCTTAAGCATAGTATTTTCTAAAATCTGATGGTATACTAGTAATTAAGAGAAGAATACCTTTAATTGAATACCCCACTTGTATGTATTAGTTTAACATTACCCAATTAAAACCCTTAGTAGGGCGTGCGGTGTACAAACCACCACACTAAATTCTATTTTTGGCATAGCGTGAAGGTCATTACTCTCGAGACCCCCTCCAACTATCTTCTCCTTCCCCCGCATTCCCTCCCCATATTGCCTTAAGCAAAAAACAGTTTACTGCTGCCTTTTGTCTCATTTGGACAGTTTAGTGAGGACTAGTGTCGTTTGTACACCGCGCGCCTTATGCCGTTTCATCTATTGTTGTTATTTGTACGCCACGCGCCCTACTACGGTACTCATTTCTACTTTTGTGTTTTTATATTTTGTTGAAATTATTTGTGTTTTTGAGTTATTGGATACGGAAGAATACCAGTTTTTATAATTTGTACATAGTGTATATATTCTTTATTGATAATATGGATGCTTATGAAGATAATAAACTGCTGGCATTACTCAATAGTGTAGAAAAAGAATTTCAACAAGAAGAAAGAGAAGCTGAACGTGATCGTGAGACTTTACGAAGACAACTTTTTACTGACGTTGAAAACAGTGGTGAGGTTGAAAACAAAGACTTTGTAGTTGAACGAGAAGGATCAGACCAATCAGCTGATGAAGTTCACCATAGCATTCATGATACAGATTTAGAAAGGTCTTTTGGGGAATCCGATGAAGAAGCACAAGATGAGACAGAAGAATGAACAGAGGAAATATAAGTGAGTAATGTGAACTATATATTAGGTAAAGATAACCAGACTAAGTAGAATACACATATGGACTCTTCTAACCTACGTGGACGAGTAAGACGTCAGAATATAATCAGGACAGAAAGGATTGGAGTACGTTTGCCATCTCCTAAAGGGGTTGCTTTAGATGTAAAATCTCCATATGAGGCCTGGAAACTATTTTTCCCAGATTGTCTCATAGATAAGCTAGTAGAATACACTAATATTTGGATTCAGAAAAACAAAGGAAACTATGCACATAAGAGTGACTGTAAAGAGACGGATCAGTTAGAAATAAATGCGATTTTGGGTTTACTTTTTCTGGCTGGTTTATTACGTTCTTCCCATACACGTTTAGAGGACTTATGGGCTAGTGATGGCCTTGGAATAGAGTACTTCAGAGCCACAATGTCCATAAAACGGTTTAAGTTTCTATTGTGGGCAATTAGGTTTGATGACATAAGAACTAGACGTCAACGAAAAGCCACCGACAAACTTGCTCCAATACGTACTGTTTTTGATGACTTTGTACAACACTGTCAAGAATACTATTATGTAAGTGCGTATGTTACTGTAGATGAAATGTTGCAGGGTTTCCGGGGGAAATGTGGATTCAGGCAGTTTATCCCCAACAAACCTGCTCGTTATGGAATAAAAATGTTTGCTATGTGCGACTCACGTACCTTATATACGGCTAATTTGGAAATCTATGCTGGTACACAGCCTCCAGCTCCATACAACAAGAGCAGTGCCTCAAAAGACATAACCATGCGAATGATTGCTCCCATATCAGGAACAGGACGACACCTTACAGTGTACAACTGGTATGGATCTATTCCACTCGCCAAAGAGTTATTGAATGAGCATCGGATTACTCTCGTAAGCACCTTGAGAAAAAAAAAAAAATACCCGTGATTTTTAAGGATGCTAAGGACAGACAACCATGTTCAAGTTTATTTGCATACCAAAAGGATTGCACTTTATTATCATACGTGCCCAGACGTAATAAAGTTGTACTTCTAACGTCATCATTCCACCACACAGACGAAATTGATCCGGAAAGTGGTGATAAATTAAAACCATATATCCTTACATGTTATAACAAGTATAAAGGGGGAGTAGACACTGTATACCAGATGAAGTCAGCATACACTGTCGCCAGAAGGAGTAACCGTTGGCCGTTGACTATCTTCTTTGCAGTAATGAACATCAGTGAAATTAACAGCTACATAATACTAAGAAGCAATGATCCGACCAAAGCAGAAAACAGAAGAGCATTTCTTAGGATATTATCAAAAGACCTGTGCAAAGAGTATATGGTACGCCGGTCATCTATCCCATCACTTCCAGTTTTGTTACGAGAAAGGATGAGGGAGTTGTCAGGCAGACCCATTCGAGCACCTGGTGTGGAAGAAGCTGATCATGAAACTCCAACTGGACGATGCTTCCTGTGTGGACGTCCCAAGAACAGGAAAATTCGTACAAGATGTCCCCGGTGTCGACTGTTTATTTGCAAGGAACATACGGTGTTCACATGTGCTGAATGTACTGGAGTAAGACAAGGACACACAAGTTCTGACAAAGAGGATTAGAACTAACGTATATATTTGCAAACCTATTTTTTTTTCATAAAAAAGTTAATAATTTATATTGTATTACCATATTTGCACATGTGAAATTAAATTTAAAAATTAATATTGATTTTATTTATTTCATATTTTTTTTATAAAAGTTTTCAAAACAATCATTTTATAGTTCTCTGCTTAATTATATAAATGTACAGTAATTAATAATTTTAATTAATTTCTATGTTTGTGTATATATATATATATATATATATATATATATATATATATATATATATATATATATATAGTACACAGTAATATAAAAACACAAAATACATATTAAAATGTTGTTTTAAGTGTAACAATGTCATCATTTCCAATAAGTGTCTTTTGTACATCACGCGCCCTATTACGTAATTATTTTTCACGCGCCTTATTTAATAAGGAGTTAAAAATAAAAACAGATAGTAAAAAACAACCTGACAAAGCATATAAGTTGGAATTAAACACAAACACATGTTAAAAAAAAATATTAAATAATTCCACCACATATGGACGAGTAAGTAAACAAAGCACACATGATCTTCTAAACAATAAATTACTAAATAATTCCCACACGATACGTCTCAGAGCCTCTGGGGAAGAAATAAGAATTTTCCCAGGGTTGAAACTGGTGCCAATTCTCATGGTTGAAAACCCCCCAAAATCTTTGGAGCCAAAAAAAATTGTCGTCCGGTCGTTGCTTGTTTTAGATAATAAGATACTTTGAGTTTAATCTTCAGCTAAAAGAAAAAAAAATTAAATGAACATGTTTGAATTAGGCTAAGTAATACCAATAACAATGGGTGCTATTAGATAGAAACGCAGTGAGTGAGATACTGTAAATAAATGTAATATTGTGATTTTAGGTTACGCAGTTAATATATTTATTTGCAGTTAAAAGTCACACGCCGAGGCCGAAGGCCGATGTGTATCGAGCACAGCGAGCATCGTGGTTTTCTAATATAAGGTGTCCCCTAGTCTAATATAAGCTGAGAACTGAATCTGTTAATAATTTTATTTCTATAGGTCATGGGCCCCGATTCCACAAAATAGTGAGTTGAATTGTGATTATAATGTTTATTTTCTTGTGAAGAATTATTTTATATTTACATAATGTCAACTGATCGTAAAAGCATATAGGCTTAAACTATATAATGAGGGATATAATACATTTAATTATACCCTCATTTAATTTTTTTCAAACCAAAATTGATATTAATTTGTGTTCCGTTTTCTAATACAATAATTCAGTTTTGTTTCCGTAGTTTAATATTTGTCCATAAAACTGTACATGGAAACATTAGTTTGTATGGAAAGTTGCATGTATGTGACCAGTGTGATTTATATATTTCATAATTCCATTGGTAGCAGTTGATAATAGAGGGAATCTGTTTACTCAGGTGAAGTTGTCGTCTCATTGTCTTTTACTCATGGTAACTAACGACTCATGACTTTAACCTCGGGAGCGGGGCTGAGATACACGTATTATATAACAGAAAACTATTCATTATTTATTCATAAGACACCGATCGTCAAGATACGGGCGAATATGAGGGGTGAATGAGTTTGATGAGTGTAGTTAAACAAGTGTAATCATTGTTACTATCTAAGGTCGATTGTTAATAGCCCAATAGCCAAAAGGGACCTACAGCTTTACGTGTAATCCGAACCACGTAGTGTTGGTCTCATTTTTATCCAACTGACAAGTCAGATATTCAGTTATCTTCATATACAACATAAATCTAACTACTACCCAACGTCTAGAAGAGTCCACGTCGATGGCAACCATTCATAAAAAATATGTGTTGAAATGTAGACAAAGCCCTTGATCCTTAGTAAAAACAATCTAGCACTTAATGATGGTTTTTAAATGATCCAGGCCCCATATTATCTCATGAATTTAAAATGCGATATCAGCCAAAAGATATAAAGATTTAGCCTACTGAACTAAAATATAAATTAATGTATTAATAAATTGATTTTGATGACTAAACAAAGAGAATGTTTTTAAGATAAAAACAAGAAATGTAACATAAAATAGTTTCGTAAATTTTGTGTATGTATATTGTAGTTTTATAAATATTTTTGTAATTTTTCATCGTTATATTGTAGAAGAGTTTCAGAACATATTTTCATAACTTTTATAATGTTATATTGTAGAGTTTCGATGGTCCATGGAATGTTGGAGTTTTGATATAGTAATAAAAAAATCTGATGATACTTGTTAGATCATTCAACTTAACACGTGCTGTACAGAGTGTACTCTACAATATATTGTAGAGTTGTCATTGCATCATAAGTAATATTGTACAGTACAAATGTAATATTGTAATAACTTAGTAATTTAATACTTCAAGGCATTGGAATCAATGAGTTTTGTTATGGAAGAAATTAAAAAGTTTTCTTAGAACGTAGGTGCTGAAACGGATATAATGGTCAGTCCCAACATTCCAAGAGTAGTAGTTACAACACATTTTAGGTTGAAATAAATATATTCTATATATATGCCACTCTTGTTACATTAAATTTTTAGATGACTAAAAATTTTTATAATGTTGACGATGTCTCTTAGTAAGAACGTCGATTTAAAGGCAAACGTTGCCGTTAAGATTTTAAAAAGCTTTAACAATTTCCACAATCAACTATATGTAATAAAATATTTGATATTAGGAAGCTCTTAATTTCACATAAACAGGCTGAAGTAACATGCAATCGTCTTTAAAATTGTATGAAAGAGGTATTAAAGAGGTTTTTATAACAAAATACATAATATAAAATAAAACGGTATAAAAAACATGGTATTTTATACAAACAAAACCAACATCATATTATATATTGGTAAGACGTTCATTTTGTTTTTATATAATAAGTGGTTTCTTTGTTTATTAGTCAGATTCGAGAACTATTAGATGTTTCCCACTGAATATGAAATTCATGTCATATTCAGTGACACAGATAAACATATTTATGTCAATATTGGTGTATCTGTGTCATCGTGAACCTACTTGAGTATCTGACATATTGTCATTGTTATTTTTGTTGTTGATACTGACAATTCTAAGTAGCTAAAAATGCACTATTTAAACCCTAAAATTCGAACAGTTTGGAAAGTTACTATAAAGTACATTAACTAAACATCCTTTTTAAAATAAATTGATACAGCATCACCTAATCCATCGTAAGTGCATTCGTCTTAAATCTTAGTTAAAATGAGTTTGTACTTGTGAAAAAGGCTATTCTGATCCATTGCCTCAAACATCGTACATTCATTAGTCTTTTTGTTACTTCTTGAAATGTAGTATCTGTAGTTGTGATAACAGCAATTCTGATACACTATAGCCTCAAACATCGTACATTCATTAGTATTTTCTGTTAGTTCTTGAAATGTAGTATCTGTAGTTGTGATAAGGGCAATTCTGATACACTGTTGCCTCAAATATCATACATTCATTAGTATTTTCTGTTAGTTCTTGAAATGTAGTATCTGTAGTTGTGATAAGGGCAATTATGATACACTGTTGCCTCAAACATCGTACATTCATTAGTATTTCTGTTAGTTTTTGAAATGTAGTATCTGTAGTTGTGATAACGGAAATTCTGATACACCATTGCCTCAAGTTTTACATACACCAATCAAACATCCTACATTCATTAGTCTTATCTGTTAGTTCTTGAAATATAGTATCTGTAGTTGTGATAAGGGCAATTCTGATACACTGTTGCCTCAAATATCGTACATTCATTAGTCTTTTCTGTTAGTTCTTCAAATGTATTATCTGTAGTTGTGATAACGGAAAATCGGATACACCATTGCCTCAAGTCTTACATACACCAATCAAACATCGGACATTCATAATCTTATCTGTTAGTTCTTGAAATGTAGTATCTGTAGTTGTGATAACGGTATTTTTGATTCGAAATTTACTCATCCATTGTACATTTATCAGTCTGACATATTAATTGTAATAAGAAATGACTGTAGTGAGGCCATACTTGTGGTCTACATTTAGCCTAAGAAATGACTGTAGTGAGGCCATACTTGTGGTCTACATTTAGCCTAAGAAATGACTATAGTGAGACCATACTTGTGGTCTACATTTAGCCTAAGAAATGACTGTAGTGAGGCCATACTTGTGGTCTACATTTAGCCTAAGAAATGACTGTAGTGAGGCCATACTTGTGGTCTACATTTAGCCTAAGAAATGACTGTAGTGAGGCCATACTTGTGGTCTACATTTAGCCTAAGAAATGACTGTAGTGAGGCCATACTTGTGGTCTACATTTAGCCTAAGAAATGACTGTAGTGAGGCCATACTTGTGGTCTACATTTAGCCTATGAAATGACTGTAGTGAGGCCATACTTGTGGTCTACATTTAGCCTAAGAAATGACTGTAGTGAGGCCATACTTGTGGTCTACATTTAGCCTAAGAAATGACTGTAGTGAGGCCATACTTGTGGTCTACATTTAGCCTAAGAAATGACTGTAGTGAGGCCATACTTGTGGTCTACATTTAGCCTAAGAAATGACTGTAGTGAGGCCATACTTGTGGTCTACATTTAGCCTAAGAAATGACTGTAGTGAGGCCATACTTGTGGTCTACATTTAGCCTAAGAAATGACTGTAGTGAGGCCATACTTGGGGTCTACATTTAGCCTAAGAAATGACTGTAGTGAGGCCATACTTGTGGTCTACATTTAGCCTAAGAAATGACTGTAGTGAGGCCATACTTGTGGTCTACATTTAGCCTAAGAAATGACTGTAGTGAGGCCATACTTGTGGTCTACATTTAGCCTAAGAAATGACTGTAGTGAGGCCATACTTGTGGTCTACATTTAGCCTAAGAAATGACTGTAGTGAGGCCATACTTGTGGTCTACATTTAGCCTAAGAAATGACTGTAGTGAGGCCATACTTGTGGTCTACATTTAGCCTAAGAAATGACTGTAGTGAGGCCATACTTGTGGTCTACATTTAGCCTAAGATTGCTTGTATTCATAAATTGTTTACGTATTATTGAAGTTATAATTCTTTGCGCCCGTTAGACACTTTGGGATGGGATGTTGGTCGAGAAACCGCGTCACGCTGAAAAGTAAGAACAAATTTTTAAGAACTATCGATTAATCGATTGTTAATCGAAGAAATTTAATCAAAGAAATTACTGATAATGATAATATAGGTGTATAATATAATAATGAAGTCACGTATAATATATTGAAGATAAATATATTGAATAATATTGAAAAATATCTTATATTTCATTTATATATTATCCTGTCTGTTTGTGTGCGTGAGTGGGTGTATGAGAATGGCCAAAGAAGTATAACTTCCACCGTGTGGTCCGACGCACACCCAATTGTTTTTGAAGTTATAATTCTTTGCGCCCGTTAGACACTTTGGGATGGGATGTTGGTCGAGAAACCACGTCACGCTGAAAAGTAAGAACAAATTTTTAAGAACTATCGATTAATCGATTGTTAATCGAAGAAATTACTGATAATGATAATATAGGTGTATAATATAATAATGAAGTCACGTATAATATATTGAAGATAAATATATTGAATAATATTGAAAAATGTCTTATATTTCATTTATATATTATCCTGTCTGTTTGTGTGCGTGAGTGGGTGTATGAGAATGGCCAAAGAAGTATAACTTCCACCGTGTGGTCCGACGCACACCCAATTTTTATTTTTTATCATATCTCTTTATAGTCCTTGATACGAAACATTTTACAAACGTTTTGTTTGGTTGCTATATTGTTCTTCCTATTCTTATTTCTGTATTAATTAGAAGTTTTATTTTTACTTCTGTTTTTTTAAATTTTTTTATACAATATTTCAGTATGTCACGTTGTTAAAATTAATTAATCTCCACATGCCCATGAGAGGATCTATTTCCACGAAAATAAATATTGTAACAGTCAAAATTGAATAAAAAATATCATAACAATCATTATCAAATGTGAACATTATTCAACGTTTCCAGTCAAAGGTACTGAGAACTATATTCCAAGCTCCATAGTATGTTAGGAATGCAGTAATCCACAGACACAAGAATTGACTACATGCAAGATGAAATCTCAAAGTTTTGTTTACGTTACCTAAAGAAGCTTGAAGCACATGATAATCATCTTGCTGTGAATTTGCTGGACAGTAGTGAACACATTAATAGAATAAAAAGGCATGACTTCCTTACTTTAAGTGAACGTTTTTAATCCGTTATGTTGTTTACATTCTTTGGAAGCTAATCAACCTTTGTTATTTAAAACAGATCGAATTTACTTATTGTTCATGTATTGAATAGATTGTAAATGTTAAATATAAGTTATAAAAAAATATATATTTAAGACCTAAAGAAACAGTGTATAAAATGTCAGCTGTCTACCTACATAGCAAGTTGGAGAATTAGTAATGAGTGAGTGAGCCAGGGTTTTTGCTTTTATATATAAATATAGTTAAATATTCTTTTTGTTAACTTTGATGAGGTTAAAAAAATCTTTGGTTTAACACTAAAACTCGTCATTATCAACAACTTTAAAATGTTTGTATTTAATTCTTTCAAATAATTTTTTACCAAAAGCATAATATGGTAAATTAGAAGGCCTGTGGGGTGGGGCCCTCAAGAAGATAACGGCGTGAAAACTGCTTAGCTGTACTATTTAAGACCTAAAGAATCAGTCTACAAAATTTCAGCTCTCTACATACATAGAAGTTAGAGAATTTGTGGTGAGTGAGTCAGTCAGGAATTTGCGTTTTTAATAAACAGTACCAGGATTATGGCAAATCGTAATTAAGAAAGTTGCTAGAGGTTTGTAAGGTATTTCCAGAATTATTTGTAGAAGTTGTTTGCAAAGTTATTATTATTACAAGTCATAAGATTTGTTTCATTGTTTGAATCAAGATCTTTATTTTCAATTTCAGCTTCATAGCATGTTTCAGTATCTTGGGATTCATTTAAATTCTGTATTGGTGGCTCATTTTTATTAAAATTAAACTTGCGTCATTTTGGAGGACGTCCACCTGGCATCTAAGAAAAAGTTAAAATACACTGAACTGAAGTTATCAATGAACTGTACATTTATCTTACTTGCTGTAATCCGGCTCGAAGGACCATAAATATGCGTTGCGGTGCGTTGAAATTATAATAAAAATGAAATAAAGTTCGAGAATAACTGAATTGTGTATTTTAGACATAGGTAAGAAAAATACAATAATATTTGGTTTGTTTACATTTTAACAGATTCAGAAAAACATGTGTTATTTAAAAAAATAAATTAAAATCATAACTCACATGTTGAAATAGTAAATAGTAAACATTAAACAGTGGTATTTACCCACCCGCCTGTCTCCTATATTTTTACTGTGTACTTTTGGAATCGTGAAAACTCATAGAAAATGAGTTTTCCCAAAATTGTCACCAAATCCATTGGATTCCTGAGGTAGAAAACCTTTTTATAGACAAAGTACGAAGAAAATCGGTAAAGCCGTTTTTGAAATAAAATGACTGGAAATAGGTACATAGATACATACAATTCCATGCTTGTTTTATAGTATAAGATTATATATTTAGGAGATTAAACATATGTTTACAGGAAACACATGTATTCTTTGAATAGTAGGCTAGTGCATGATGAGAACGGTTAGTAAAGTCTCCAATCACGGTTTAAGATGGGCCATCTGTACTATATGCTACGCTTGATAACAAATCACCATCTGTGAATATTAATAAAATCCTAAAACATATGACTAAATATTAGTACATTTTCAATGCGCATTTTCCTAAGTGAAAGTGTTGTTTAGTTAAATCTCAGTAATATCTATATGGAGATATTATTAATAAAACAAGGATCAACATACAAATTCAAAAACAATATTTTATTTTAAAAAGTAGTGTCGTTAAACTGTGTACTGATGAGGTTTCTCTGTAGTCTTAGTTAGGAAGTATTTTAATGTGAAAGTGAAGTGTTAATAAGATAATTAATATTACAGCAAACAAAAATCTTTTAAGTGTAATGAAACTAGAAAGGCCATGCACACTAGAGGAATTCAATGGAAATTATCAATTTCAGATGATTCAAAGTGCGCACATTTTTTCTGCACTTAAAAGCTACTCAAAACGCAACATTTTTAAAAACATTATGTTACTTTTTCCTGTCTTGATATGGTTACCATCTTATGATATTATGAAACATCTAGTAAGAGATCTTCTGGCCGGGTTCACAGTTGCTATTTTACAAGTTCCAAAAGGCATGGGGCACGCAGCACTCGTAGGAGTGAATCCCATAGTTGGGCTATACATGGCGGTATTTCCAGTTCTAGTATACTTTATTATGGGAACTTCCCGACATATATCAGTGGGATCACTGTCCATCATTAGTTTTATGGTTGGAAAGACAGTCAGTGAGTATTCAAATACGTCAGACAATGCAACATTATCACCCATCCAAGTAGCAACCGTTGTCTGCCTCGTCGTGGGTGTTGTTCAAGTTGTTCTAGGTTTCTGTAGGGTAGGCTGTTTGAGTGTATTTATGTCTGAGACTGTGATAAGTGGTTTTACAACGGGAGCAGCGATTTTGGTGTGTATATCTCAGTTGGAATACATTTTTGGTGTCGAACTGAATCCCCACTTTGGCATTTTCAGTGGAATACACACTATCTTTGAACTTTATTGTGTACTTTCCACAATAAATTATCTATCCCTTGCTATTTTCCTACTTGTGAGTTCACTGTTGTTATTATATGCAAATTGTGTAAGTCTGAAAATGAGATGTAGGTATATATTACCGATAGAGTTGGTTATTATGATTATTGGAACTATGATCTCTCATCTATTTGACTTAGAACATCGATATTCTATTCATATTATTGGGACTATACCAACTGGCCTTCCAATTCCCAGTTTACCTCATACAGAACTGATACCACTCGTTTTAGGAGATGCCTTATTTATTGCTGTCGTGAGCTTCTTTATTCATATTTATATAGCTTCTTTATTCGCAATGAAAGAAAATTACAGAATCGATCCAAGCCAGGAACTTATTGCGTCAGGATTTGCAAACATTTTCGGGAGTTGTTTCTCCTGTTTTCCAATAGGAGTATCATTATCACGCAGTGCACTTCAGCACTCAGCCGGAGGAAATACTCAACTCGCTAGTCTGTTTTCATCCTTGCTTATACTCACAGTAGTTCTTTACTTAGGACAGTTTTTCGAAAAACTGCCTTATTCGGTACTTGCCAGTATTGTGGTAACATCAATGAGAGGAATTATAATGCAAGCAAAGAACTTACCGAAGATTTGGAAATACTCAGCTTACGATGGTGTTTTGTGGTTGATAACATTCATATCAGTCATTATATTAGATCTTGAAATTGGTATGGAAATTGCTTTAATACTTTCTTTGCTATCTATTATCCTCTTGAACCAGAATGTTTATTTATGCCTTTTAGGTAAAATACCTAATACTGATTTGTACTTAGAAATACGAAGGTATCCAGTAGCAGAAGAAATTCCCAATTTCGTTATAATTCAAATAAATACTGGTCTGCATTTTGCCAACATTCGACTAACTGTACATAAGATTGAAACGTTGATCAAAAATTATTCTATGGAGGATGGGAGTTTTAAAACTATTACACTGATATTAGATATGTCTACTGTTGTATTTGCCGATCCAGAAGCCTTACACGTTTTAAGAATTTGGATTCTCGATTTCAAAAGAAAGGGTGTCAATGTTATTTTGGCAAGTCTAACAGGACGAGTATACCAACAGATGAGAAAATGTGATTTCTTTACCGACTTTTCTGAGAAAGATACCTTTCCTTCGATAGAAGATGCTGTGTCAACTTACATCAATGAGCAAATTAGCTCTTAGTCCATGTTAACATAGTTTATATTTTAACTTGATGACTTTTTTTATGTAATACAAACTAAATTTATATAAACACGAATGTGTCTTTTCATTTTAGGTAACTTATATGAAGTACAAACACAGAGTACTATAATTTATAGAATACTATCGTGACTTCAACTGAGTTAGCTATGATGCTTTATTTACGGAGGAAATTAACAATCAGATAAAAAATAGTGAAAAGGTTTCAGCTCTATTCTTTGAAATCGTAGAAGCGTTTAATACGATTGAGCATGATATTGTATGTTATAGTTTGTTGTCAGTTATAAGTGTCCTGCCACGGAAATGATTTTCCAGTTATTCTTCAGGAAAAGTTCAGCTTGTTACTATAGGTAATTTTTACAGTGTTCCTTGTACAGTACATTGATGTTATTGGTAATCACTTTGGTTCTACCAACTTCTTCCAATAGGTAATGAGTTATGCTGTTCTACTTACGTTCTAATGATTGTTGGCCGATGACCAAAGTTGTGGAGGCCGAACGAAGCTGAACGTTACAGAGAGTGTTATTGGTAATCACTTTGCTTCAACCAACTTCTTCCAATAGGCAATGAGTTATGCTGTTCTACTCACGTTCTAATGATTGTTGGCCGATGACCAAAGTTGTGGAGGCCGAACGAAGCTGAACGTTACAGAGAGTGTTATTGGTAATCACTTTGCTTCAACCAACTTCTTCCAATAGGTAATGAGTTATGCCGTTCTACTCACGTTCTAATGATTGTTGGCCGATGACCAAAGTTGTGGAGGCCGAACGAAGCTGAACGTTACAGAGAGTGTTATTGGTAATCACTTTGCTTCAACCAACTTCTTTTAATAGGCAATGAGTTATGCAGTTCTACTCACGTTCTAATGATTGTTGGCCGATGACCAAAGTTGTGGAGGCCGAACGAAGCTGAACGTTACAGAGAGTGTTATTGGTAATCACTTTGCTTCAACCAACTTCTTCCAATAGGCAATGAGTTATGCTGTTCTACTCACGTTCTAATGATTGTTGGCCGATGACCAAAGTTGTGGAGGCCGAACGAAGCTGAACGTTACAGAGAGTGTTATTGGTAATCACTTTGCTTCAACCAACTTCTTCCAATAGGTAATGAGTTATGCCGTTCTACTCACGTTCTAATGATTGTTGGCCGATGACCAAAGTTGTGGAGGCCGAACGAAGCTGAACGTTACAGAGAGTGTTATTGGTAATCACTTTGCTTCAACCAACTTCTTTTAATAGGCAATGAGTTATGCCGTTCTACTCACGTTCTAATGATTGTTGGCCGATGACCAAAGTTGTGGAGGCCGAACGAAGCTGAACGTTACAGAGAGTGTTATTGGTAATCACTTTGCTTCAACCAACTTCTTCCAATAGGCAATGAGTTATGCTGTTCTACTCACGTTCTAATGATTGTTGGCCGATGACCAAAGTTGTGGAGGCCGTACGAAGCTGACCGTTACAGAGAGTGTTATTGGTAATCACTTTGCTTCAACCAACTTCTTCCAATAGGCAATGAGTTATGCTGTTCTACTTACGTTCTAATGATTGTTGGCCGATGACCAAAGTTGTGGAGGCCGAACGAAGCTGAACGTTACAGAGAGTGTTATTGGTAATCACTTTGCTTCAACCAACTTCTTCCAATAGGCAATGAGTTATGCTGTTCTACTCACGTTCTAATGATTGTTGGCCGATGACCAAAGTTGTGGAGGCCGAATGAAGCTGAACGTTACAGAGAGTGTTATTGGTAATCACTTTGCTTCAACCAACTTCTTCCAATAGGCAATGAATTATGCTGTTCTACTTACATTCTAATGATTGTTGGCCAATGACCAAAGTTGTGGAGGCCGAATGAAGCTGAACGTTACAGAGAGTGTTATTGGTAATCACTTTGCTTCAACCAACTTCTTTCAATAGGCAATGAGTTATGCCATTCTACTCACGTTCTAATGATTGTTGGCCAATGACCAAAGTTGTGGAGGCCGAACGAAGCTGAACGTTACAGAGAGTGTTATTGGTAATCACTTTGCTTCAACCAACTTCTTTCAATAGGCAATGAGTTATGCTGTTCTACTCACGTTCTAATGATTGTTGGCTGATGACCAAATTTGTGGAGGCCGTACGAAGCTGAACGTTACAGAGAGTGTTATTGGTAATCACTTTGCTTCAACCAACTTCTTCCAATAGGCAATGAGTTATGCCGTTCTACTTACATTCTAATGATTGTTGGCCAATGACCAAAGTTGTGGAGGCCGAACGAAGCTGAACGTTACAGAGAGTGTTATTGGTAATCACTTTGCTTCAACCAACTTCTTCCAATAGGCAATGAGTTATGCTGTTCTACTTACGTTCTAATGATTGTTGGCCAATGACCAAAGTTGTGGAGGCCGAACGAAGCTGAACGTTACAGAGAGTGTTATTGGTAATCACTTTGCTTCAACCAACTTCTTCCAATAGGCAATGAGTTATGCCGTTCTACTTACATTCTAATGATTGTTGGCCAATGACCAAAGTTGTGGAGGCCGAACGAAGCTGAACGTTACAGAGAGTGTTATTGGTAATCACTTTGCTTCAACCAACTTCTTCCAATAGGCAATGAGTTATGCTGTTCTACTCACGTTCTAATGATTGTTGGCCAATGACCAAAGTTGTGGAGGCCGAACGAAGCTGAACGTTACAGAGAGTGTTATTGGTAATCACTTTGCTTCAACCAACTTCTTTTAATAGGCAATGAGTTATGCCGTTCTACTTACGTTCTAATGATTGTTGGCCGATGACCAAAGTTGTGGAGGCCGAACGAAGCTGAACGTTACAGAGAGTGTTATTGGTAATCACTTTGCTTCAACCAACTTCTTCCAATAGGCAATGAGTTATGCCGTTCTACTCACGTTCTGTGTTTCTTCTTCAATGATCAAAGTTGCGAAGGCCATACGTTGTTCTACGTTCCAGAGAGTGTAATTTGGAAGCTCTTTGCTTCAACTAACTTCTCCCTAGAGTTCAACGAGTATAAACCAACCAATATTAAAATGATCATTTATTCCGTTTATCGACAAACTGTCACAACTTGTCAAAAACATATTACGGTCCTCTTAATTGCGTGAAATTATAATGTTAAAAAGTAAGAGCAGAATATTCCAACCTAGTTAAATGCGGTAACTATAGTAAACAAGGAATGAACCTAAACAGAGTTGACATAACATTAAAAAATAAATAAATAAAATAAAATACATACATGGAATAACTTAATCAGGTATTGGTACATATTGTCCTCACTAAGTAATGGTGAATGTGTGAAATTTTAATGTTAAATGCTAAAAAGACAAAAATCTATACCTATAAAAAGGCTTGTCCTAGCTGACTCATAGATTCACTCATTACTAATTCTCCAACTTCCCATGTTGGTAGAGAGCTGAAATTTTGTACACTGTTTCTTTAGATCCTAAATAGGACAACTACAGTATTTTCAACTTGATAAAATACTCATAAGGGTTAGAAACCGCCCCTGTAAGATTGCTCTATATGGATAATATTGGGTTGACTTTAGTAAGTTAATAACAGCTGTTTTGTAAAGAAATAAACTTGTTTATTTTGTATGACTGACATTATCCATTTCAAGATAACTAGAATAACATAAGGCACGGGTCACGATGACGTCATTGGAGAGATTGTTCCACCAGCTGTAGAAATATCCGTTATTTTACGCAACAAAATAAACAAAAATATTGCTAATAAGACACTGTTATCGCTGTAGCCAGTTGCGGTGAACTAACTATATCTATTGGTACTAATTACGATATATTTAGTATATAGTAATATATTTTTTTAGAACCAACATAATTTTATTTTCTACGTGTACAGATTTAAAAAGAATAATAACGGCCTCTATTTATATTATATTAGTGCCACTCCTAATTATATATACTTAGGCTAACAATTAATAATATAACCAAACATTTGTATTTTCAGGCTAACAATACTTCTCATTATATTTTAATAATTAATAACATCATTAAATTAAATTCTTCTTGAATTAATAAAACATATTAATTGACAATAGCTTTTTTTTAAGTAAATAGTAAATAACTATGAAGACACTACGGTAATGTGAAAAATCAGTTGTAAAAACATTACAGTATTATAATATTAGGGTATCGTAGCGTGTTTCTAGAGTACTCTGCAAATCGTTATTTTTTATCACTGTTCCTTGAACACAGCGACAACTCCTGCTAAAAGTCAGCTGATCTCTCCAATGACGTCATCATGATCCCTACCTTATAATTCTAGTTACCTTGATCCTATTGATGCATTAAGAGTTTAATCACAGTAGTACCAGGAGACCGAGCTTCGCTCAGTTGAATTTTGCAAACTGAAGAGGTAGCATCCACATCTCCAAGAGAATCCCGAAGATCGTTTGTTGTTGCTCTGCTTTGTAGTTTATTAATAAGATTTAGTTTCGGAGGTCTTCCACGTTTACCTTTAGCCTCTTTGTGGAACTCGGCCTGCGGCCTCACCGATGCACTTTGCTACAGTCCAATTTGTGGATCTCGGTATGTTACCTCATGAGGAAGAACGGCTTATAGCCTCGCCAGGATTCTTAAGCAAAATGACCATGAATTTTGGGTGATGGAGCTCATAAATATAGTACTTTTTTAAATTTGATGGGATATAAGTAAGTAAAAGAAGAATACCTTTAATTCATACCTTACTTGAGTGTATTAGTTTAACATTACTTAATTTTGGGTTTTTTTAACCTTATTCTACGAAATGCAAAATAAATAACATTATACTGTTAAGTAACTATAGCAACACACACGATACTTACGGTACCTAGGAAAGAAGACGGTAGGTATCACGCGTATACCCCATGACGTCACATGTGCTAAATGACAAAAATGAGCACAAAAATACTGTTCTAATTCCTGTAATTACAATTACAGATGATAAGTGATGCATAACTTGCTTAAGAATGCTTCTGTGCAATTGGTAGATTTAAGTACCAGTATTTAATAGAATAAACAAATCAGCTGATTTCACCCATATGACGTTACAGTCTACTGCACAGCCTCGTCGTGATACACGGGAAGTCTAGGATCCTCTGGAGTAGAAATAAGAATTTTCCCAGGGTTGAAACTGGTGCCAATCGATTTCTCTTGCTCGAAAACCCCTAATATAAATAAATTTAAAAATTAAAAATCCTTGGAGCTAAAAAAAGTTCGCCCGGACGTGGCAACACCAATTATTTACTTTCACAGCTGACATTAGTGAATGCCAAAATAGCCCTTTTTCTTTTGATACTATTCCACTTATTTGCAAGATATAAAGAAAGCTCCTGTCTACAACTGGACTACTGTTAGATTACTTAAAGAACTTCCCAGAAAGGGAATTGTTTTTTATTGACTATAATATTCAACGCTATTCTTTGCTTGGAACACTTTTCTTCCCAATGGAAAATCTCTCAAATTGTAGTCACTCAAAAACCGGGAAACAAATCAAGGAAGTTACATCTTACAGACGAATTAGTCTTCTTCCAATCATATCTAAATTGTTTGAAAAACTTCTATTACAAAGACTCAACCCTCTGATATTAGAAAAAGAATGAATCCCTCAACATCAATTCGGATTTCGTCAAGGGCATTCAATTTCAGTCCACAGGTTAGTGAGTGTAGTGAAAGAGGATCAAGAGAATAAAATATTTTGTTTTGCTGCCTTTTTAGACGTGAGTCAGGCCTTTGATAAAGTGTGGCACAAGGGTCTGCTCTTTAAAATTAAGTCATTACTGCCTCATACTTATTACAACATACTTAAATCATATCTATCAAACAGACTATTCCAAATTAAGTATCAAGATTCCATAATGTAACATCACATTTTGATAAGGGCGAAACAAATAATTTGGTATATGTGCCCGCAAAACCAAAATAATTCTTCTAAAGCCAAAAAATGGTAATCTTAAAATACGTAACATGCCCAAGTGGGGTGTCAAACTGCAGCTGTTCATGTCCTTAATCAGAATACACCAATACATTTTGGAATAGACAAGGTTTTTGGGCTCTGTTTAGGGGCTTCGGGGGCATAAAAAAAATTAAAATGCATTAGTAAAATCAGGTATCAAATTAAAAATGTATTCTTCTCTTAATTCCTAATATGCCATCACATTTTAGAAAATACATTGTTTATGGGCTCCTCTGATCCAACAACCCTGTCGAAACAGTAGGTCAAGTTTTCTTTCTAGGCTGTAGGCTGATATCCACAAATGAGGTTGCAGAAGTTTGTCTTTGCCACGCAATTGGCCATGTTCCATAAAGAGGCTAAAGTTCCAGGAGTTCCAGGCGAGACCAAAAGCCGAACTTCTCTCACGAGTGGCTCGAGTGATGAGTTTGGCACACGAGGCGTGAAGGTGTTCCCCCTAGTTTTTAATTTAAAATAACAAAACGAATCAAATATTTGTATGAAGATGCCACATGACGGAAGTTTGCGAGTTTGGATATGGCCTGATCCAAGATTTCGTACCTAATTAAAAGTTGGTAAGTTTGGACATTAGAAATGATCCTCAAACCATTGGTGAGTATGGATACAGCCACCATTCTCAGACCAAGAGATTCATAAAGGAACCATATTACTTGCATTAATAATTTTAATGTAATTTTAAAGCTAATTACTACGTTAATATTATTTGCATTATGTTTACTTACCGATTATTGTATTTACAGAATATTGAAATGAATTTGTGTTGGGTTACGTTCAGTTATTTTAAATTTCAGCCAAACGTAATTAGCTTATCAAGAAAATAATTGTAGCATCATTAATCATGTGCGCCATAATCACTAAGATGTTTTCAAATCACTTAAAAATTCCTCGACGGGTTAAGGTATTTAAAACCCGTATTAAAAAAAGGCTAATGAAAGAAGCCTTATACAACTCTGACGGGCTTATGAAGTATAATTGGGAGATTGCGCAGCAAAATTATTCCGAGTAAGGCTAGAGGAGAAAATGTAAATAAATGAGGAATATTAAATTTTAATCACCAAACATGGATTGACTATTGCAATATATGTAAAGTTGGAATTAAAAATTATTATTATTACAATAGACATATTTATATTTAAAGTCTATAAGCTGTATATCTATCAATTTATTATTGCTGCCCATGCAATATCTCCTATGATCAACTTTTTCATACCCCACAATGTCTCACCCTAATCTAAAATTAAATTAATTTACCAATCCATATCTATAAGTCCATAAATTTTTTAAATAACCATCAAAAACAATCTACTGCCAACCATTTAGAAATCAACCACAATCTGGAGTAGGCTACTTAAGTTTAGTAATATTAAGTCGTAATGAAACTCATTGCCGCAAACCTGACCACAAAAAATAACGCTAGTTTACAGTTGTGAAAAGTTACTATGTAGGTCTTGGCTGGGGTTGTCATAAGTTTTTATAATAAAGTACGAACACCAGACCTAGTTGGGGGTCTGGTGGGGGGGCAGGTATAAAATCGTCTTTTACGAATATTGTGATGTGTGATTTAGGTTGTTCTGTTGGGAAAACAATAATATGCTATATATAATATTAATATTACAACTATATTTTAATTTGAGAGTAATACAATATTAATAAACAATACTTTCAAAAATTAATTCATTAAGTTTTAAGTTCAGTTGGAAAAACTCAATAAATTGTCATAAATCTCATTACCTGTACAAGTCATATTTTTCTGAAGATATTATCTTTTTAAAATAATAAAAACTATTGTTTTTAATGGCTTCAAAAATTCAGTACGTGACATATCACTGTAACTTTGATGGTCAGAATAGCTTTGACCTTCTCTACTACTCCACTGACAATCTATTCCGATCAGGTGTCCAGATATACTTCATAAATGAAAAAACCCGTTCAACTGGTGCCGAAGTACCTGTTAGATATGAAGCAAACACCAACACTCTTTCAAAATGTTCACACTTATTTTGTTTGAAACTGAGGGGAGGGGTGTGTGTGGTAGTATAGTAGTAGCAATATTTGAGTGGAAATAGTTTACTTGGTGGGCCCAGTGCAAACTCTCAGCTGTCAAAACCTCCCTATTGTACGGCCGAAGATCAGTCGAGCGTCAGTAACTAACCCTCCCCGCGGTTTACCTATACATCAAGTATAAAAAGCTAAAAACTGAACCACTTGGTGCACAATATTGAGCGATAGCTTATTTTATTCCGCATACTACAACCAATACAACAAAACTTGAAAGGTAATTGTACGACGCTTCATTCTAATTATAGTCAGTGAAATGTAAAATGAATGCATAACGTTTATATTGTGCTTTACATATCAGCTATACAAACCTTTAAAAAAAAAATATGTTTAGCTTTACATATGTTAACGTTCAATATTGTTTTTAAACTCTTTGTAGACAATCCACATCGTATAAGAAGAGTTAATGACAACCCTGAAAAAAAAATTATAGGGAGTACTGTCCTAGGTCCAATAAGTGTAGCTTTTTCCAAATGTAAACCAGTGCATTATTTAAAAGGTTGAACCTTTTGATAGGGTTGCCATACGTCCGTTTTTTTGTGCTAATAGTTTGTATTTTACATTAAGTGTCCGTGGCCATATCGTGCGAATAACAGACCGGTTAAATGTCCGTATTTTACGTTCTGTTAATATTAAATTACAAACATGTATTACTATTATTACTTCTGGCAATCGTCAATCAACACTCGTGAGAGGTTGTGAGTTGTATAAAACGTATAGAGGTTGTATGACTAATATAAAACGTAGCCTATAGACATAGATGAAAATTAAAATCCTTGGCAGTGGCTTTCTCTTGACCTCGCTGGAACGCCAACGCTAAGAAATTTAATGTTCACTAATGTCTATATTTTATCCAATTTGTTTGTATGGTTTATTTGTTCAATTAGAGTACCGAAGGTACCTGGCCATCTCATTTTGATTTCATATTTATTTTGTTTATTCATTAATAACTTTTGTAATTTGCTTGGCGTCATTTTTTTCTTTTTTGAAGTTTTTGTTGTTTAATTTTTATAAACATACATATTTCTCATCAACTTAATAAAAGAAATAAATTTAAAACCAAGAAGACTGCACACAACTTCTATGGTGTCGGAGTTTTGGAAGCATATGCTCAAAATACTACTTATGTCATGTCTGGGTGAATCCAAATGCACACGTCTATCATAATCAACGTTATTAGAACAAATGAGAGCGTTTACTTGTCCAGTGGCACGCAGGCCACTTTACGCATGCGGACTTTGTACAAACAGCTGTTTTTACATTCAGCTTATCTTAATAATATGACACATTCTCTTGTTTACAAAACTAAAACTTCACAAAACTATTTTTCTTTTTAAATACCTAAAGTTATTCTTTTGCAAAACATTTTTTATGTTTGAAATTTTCGTTTTATAAAACCCAACGAACTTTCTTTTTTTTTTATTTAACATTGACTTTAATTATATTCAATAATTATGTAATAATAATTAATAGTTCCGATAACAATTATGTTTAAGAACAAAAACATAATTAAAAGATTAACAAACTATTTGTATTATTAACACGTTGACTGCAATGAGGGCCACCGGTGGTCCACACAATAATTTTAGCTCACGCCATGAGGGCCACCGGTGGCCCTCACTAGATTTCAGCCTGGCGCCACAGCTGTTTCTACGGTAAAGTTCAATATTCATTGTTCCGAGTTCTGTGTTCCATGTAACCGAAAATGACCCCCCGAGTACAGGTATAGCCGACATCCGGTTTTTTGCCGCCATTTTGTGAAGTTATTGATGAGGTACACCAGTGGCCCTCATGGCGTGGGGGCAAAAGTTTACATATGCCATATGATATTATGTTTCAGCTGTTTTGTTGTGATATTTGTATTTTCTTCCCGCGCACTGATCAGGTTAGGTGTTAAGTAAGTGACACTGATTCTTTTTGTGACAGAAACTAGTATGTCTAAATGTCGTAAAAACTAGTTCAAATATATAAAAACTTATTTAGGGCTGCTTTATTTAATAACCAGAGGACCGTTTTCTGTAACATTTTATGAGCTTTCAGAATATATCATTAAAAATTACGTAATACTAAAAATGGCGCTAAAATTTGTGTTTGATTTATAAAAGACGCGGGGGCCACCGGTGGCCCACATGGCGCACAGCGGCACGTATGACGTGGGCTACCGGTGGCCCTCATGGCGTCAGGCGGACATACAGTTTTACTACGGCGGCCTCAGAATGACACAATAAATTATCTACGCTGGCAGTCAACGTGTGTTAATACCAGAAATTATATTATGAATTTCAAACCAAAGCACAATTATTAACTTAGGCCTAATAATAAGTGAGCAAAATAAATTGTCTTCCTCAATACAATTAAGGATATTATATTCAACGTTTTAACTAAATAAAATGAACTCATATTACAGCATACTAATTTATTACCTAAGAACCGTATGACAATATACTGTTTTTAGGTTAACCTAAAAGATACAGCCTATCTTAAAATTTTAAAGAAGCTGAGCGAATTTTAAAAACTTGTAATTCCGTATTGTGTCTAGACCTTAGTCTTCCTACCTTCCAAACGCAATTGAGCTACCGCAGCTGGTTTGAATAGCAGCAATATAAACAATCAGGATGAAATAACTTTCTGTAGATAAATATTATATAATAAATAATTTTTTTTATCATTACTTCTTTATGATATTGTACATAAGATACTTCTAGTTGTTTTACTTAGTTTACTGTGGTGTTTAACATGAATTATTTCAATGTTATCAAATGTTTTATTTCAACAATAGGTTACATCAGTTGTGCCCATCTCACACAAGCGTCTAGGAGTGTGCGGTCAGTCCCGGAGGGGAGGGACCAGTCTTTGGTGGGGCGATGATTTGGAGGGGATGGTTCTTGAACACTGATATGAATCTGTGTTTTAATTGAAGAGTACTTTTAAAAAAACATATATTTTTATTTTTACTTTATTATTGTTGTTTTTAAATGAATTACTGGGCCTTGCTTTGATTGTTCGAATATCTTGGTTATGTATAGTTTTATGTCAATTAAAGCTAAATGTTTTGTCATCCATTATTCTTCTGTTTTCTTAGTTCAATTTAATTTACATAAATATTCATTAAATACTATGGATAAACTTCTTCGTCCAGATAAACTTATTACAGACCCTAACTCACACAATTCTACCTATGAATGGCTTCATTGGAAATGTACTTTTGACAACTTTATATCTGGTGTAGAAAACATTGATGACAAAGGTAAGTTATCTCTTTTAGTAAACTATGTATCACCAACAGTCTACACATTGTTCAATGATTGTGACAAGTATTCAGATGCTATTGGAAAATTGACAGCTGCCTATGTGAAGCCTAAAAATGAAGTTTTCTCTCGTCATAAATTAGCAACTAGAAGCCAGGCACCACATGAGTCAGTGTCACAATATCTCACAATTTTGCAACAGTTAAGTCAAGATTGTGAATTTAAATCAGTATCTGCTCGAGAAAATAAAGAAGCTCATATATTAGACGCCTTCATACGAGGATTACATTCACAAGAAACTCGAATACGACTACTTGAAAACCACTCTCTCACATTGGAACAAGCTTATGAACAAGCTTATGAACAAGCTTTAGCTTTTGAAATGGCAAAGACACAATCAAGTTCTTATTTGAATACAGACAAATTTGTAAATGCTCTTCCAACACTGAACGAACAAGTCACTGTTTTAGCTAATGAGACTGGATGCAATTCATGTACAGAGACTTTAGCTGTTGCCACAAATCAAAAATGTTACTTCTGTGGAAGACCAAAACATGCCAGAATTAAGTGTCCAGCAAAAGAAGCTACATGTCATTACTGCAACAAAATAGGTCATTTTGCAATAGTGTGCCGTTCAAAATCTAACAAATCAAAAATAGCTGCTTCTTCCACAGGCGTCAAATCAACGAACGATTTTGCTGAAGGTAATGTAATTTCAGTAATTGCTCCTGCATGTTTGTCTAAAACACTGGTTGATTTAACTGTTAATGGAGTGAATGCCAAAGCTTTAGTAGATAGTGGGAGCTCTTCAAGCTACATAGACGAACAATTTGCAAATGATCTAAGTTTAGTTCTGAAATCTCAATCTAATAAAATATCAATGGCTTCCAAGTCATTATCATGCACAATTAAGTATACCTGTAATGTAAACTTGAAACTAAAAGATCAGTATTTCAAACATTTTCCAGTTTCAGTATTACCAAATTCTTGTGTTGATTTCATAATAGGCCATGACATACTGCAACAATATGAAAAAGTTGTAATTGAGTTTAAAGATTCCAAGCCCTCTTTGGAAATATGTAACTTAGCTGTTGCAAATGTCCCTGAGGCTAAGTTGTTTGAAAACTTAACTCCAGACTGTAAACCAATAGCTACTAAAAGCAGGAGTTTTTCTTTGCCAGACAGACAGTTTATTGATATGGAGATCAAACGCCTTTTAAAAGAAGGTATAATTATAGAAAGTAAATCACCATGGAGAGCCCAAGTTGTCGTCGTTGCTAATGAAAATCATAAGAAACGTATGTGTGTTGACTACTCACAAACCATAAATAAATTTACTCAACTGGATGCTTATCCTCTTCCTCGGGTTAATGATATTATCAATAAAGTAGCCCAGTATTCTATATTCAGCACTATTGATCTGAGTAGTGCTTATCACCAAGTTCCAATCAGTTTGAAAGATAGACCGTACACCGCTTTCGAAGCAAATGGCAAACTATACGAATTTTGTAGGATTCCCTTTGGTGTAACGAATGGGGTTCCATGTTTTCAGAGGTTTATTGATGAGATAATTAAAACTGAAGAGCTGCAAGGTACTTTCGCTTATTTAGATGATGTTACCATTTGCGGAAATAATCAAGAAGAACACGATGCAAATATACAGAAGTTCATGGAAGCCGTGGAGAAATACTATTTAACAATCAATAAAGAAAAGAGTACTTTTTCAAAAGGATCCATAAACTTGCTAGGCAATACGATTTCTGATCATATCATTCGTCCAGATCCAACTAGGCTTCAACCTCTTCTAGACTTTTTTATTCCAAACAACTTGGCAGCTTTACGCAGGGTGATGGGAATGTTCGCCCACTATTCTAAGTGGATTCCTAACTTTTCAAACGAATTGCGGCCTCTTGTTGAATGTAAAAGGTTTCCTTTATATACACGAGCTGTTGATGCTTTCAATAAGATCAAATCAATGATTGTTAAATCAGCTGTTTATTCAATTGATGAAAATGCTAGTTTTGAGGTTGAAACAGATGCGTCTGATCAAGCCATAGGAGCAACTTTATCACAGGCTGGTAGACCGGTCGCATTCTTTTCTAGGACACTGTCACAAACAGAGCGATGGCATTGTGCTGTAGAACGTGAGGCCTACGCTATTGTTGAATCACTCCGAAAATGGAAACATTTTCTTGTTGGAAAGCATTTTAAACTTATAACAGATCAACAGTCAGTTTCTTTCATGCTAAACCAAAAACAATCAAATTGAATTAAAAATGAAAAGATTCTCCGATGGCGTTTGGAACTATCTACCTATCACTTCGATATTGTCTACAGGCCTGGCAAAAGTAATGCTGCTGCCGATGCCTTTTCTAGAATATGTGCCTCTGTAAATGAAATCTCAAGTCCTACTCTTAGTCAGCTGCATACACATATGTGTCATCCAGGCGTTACAAGAATGTTTCATTGGATACGATGCAAGAATTTGCCATTTTCAATCAATGAGGTCAGGGAGATGACAAGAAATTGTAAGATTTGTTGCGAAATCAAACCTAACTATTTGAAGACTGAAGGAAAGCTCATTAAAGCCACTGCACCTTTTGAGAGGTTAAGTCTAGATTTTAAAGGCCCTATACCTTCTTCCTCAAGAAATCGATACTTCCTGACAATAATTGATGAATATTCAAGATTCCCTTTTGCGATACCATGTGCAGATCTATCCTCAGCTACAATAAAAGAAAATTTGAAACGTATTTTCTATATTTTCGGCACACCTTCATATATTCATTCTGATCGAGGTTCATCTTTCATGAGTGCAGAGCTTAAAACTTTTCTAACTTCAATTGGAACAGCTTCAAGTCATACAACTGCCTACAACCCACAAGGCAATGGACAAACTGAAAGATACAATGGAGTAATTTGGAAAACAATCATGCTAGCACTCAAGTCTAAAAACCTAGAAGTTAATCGGTGGGAATGTGTCCTAGGCGAAGCTTTACATGCCATACGTTCATTGCTTTGCACTTCAACAAATGAAACACCCCATGAAAGAATGTTTAAACACCAAAGACGAAGTTCTTATGGTTCATCTTTACCTTCATGGCTGTCTGTACCAGGGCATGTATTGATGAAAAGACATGCCAACTCTTCAAAATATGATCCGCAAGTTCAAGAAGTGTCACTGTTAGAGGTTAATCCCAACTACGCCTTTGTTCAGCTTCCTGATGGGACGGAAACCACAGTATCTTTGAGATACTTGGCTCCTCGAGGAACAGAAGACTATTCTGTTTTAGAAAATAGTAATGTATCACCACCTTCAAGGGGAACAGAAGACTATTTTGTTTTAGAAAATAGTAATGTATCACCACCTTTAAGGGATGATAAACTACTGCAATCTCAATCGCTAAATACGCAACAGGAAGAAGATGATCGTCTGTCGCCAAGTAGTTCTCAAAACAATTTAGAAGATGGTTTCCCAGATGGAAGTCTGCGATCATCATGTGATAGTCAGCGACCTCAAAGAATTAGAAGGTCCCCTAACTATTTAAAAGATTACGTGTCTTCATCGTTGAGAGGGGGAAAATGATATGAATCTGTGTTTTTATTGAAGAGTGCTTTTAAAAAAACATATGTTTTTATTTTTACTTTATTATTGTTGTTTTTAAATGAATTACTGGGCCTTGCTTTGATTGTTCGAATATCTTGGTTATGTATAGTTTTATGTCAATTAAAGCTAAACGTTTTGTCATTCATTATTCTTCTGTTTTCTTAGTTCAAACACAGTCTAACACCACACTCGTAGACGCTTGTCCATCTCACCAAGATGGCGAATATCAGCTTCAACTACTACTACAATGCATTATGGTTACTCTACTTTATTCTTTGCTCTGTAAAGTGCTCTCTTTGCTGGAAAATCTGTACTCAATTGTAGAGAAATATAGGCATGATAATTATATCACCATCTGTGAATATTATGAAAACCCTAAAACATATGACTAAATACTTTAAAATGTTTAATGTATATTTTCTAAGTAAACATGTTGTTTAGTTAGTACCATGTTTGGTTAATGTCAATTGTATACTAAGATATTGTCAAAAAAAAGGATCAACATAAACATTTGATAGGAATATTTTATGAAATCAAACCTATTTATAAATAGTGCCATTAAACTGTGAACTGATGACGATTGTCTGTAAGTATAATTATGAAGTGTTTTAAGGTGAATGTGAAATGTTGTTGTTTCATTTAACATAATTTGACAGCAAATGACAATCTGTTAAGTGTAATGAAACTTGAAAGGCCATACACACAGGAAGAATTTAATGCAAATTATCAGTTTCAGATGATTCAAAGTGCACACATTTTTTCTGCAGCTAAAGACTACTCAAAATGCAACATTTTAAGACACGTTATGTCACTTTTTCCTGTCTTCAGCTGGTTACCATCTTATGAAATCATGAAAAACCTAATATGGGATCTTCATGCTGGATTCACAGTTGCTATTTTAGATATTCCTCAAAGCATGGGGCACGCAGCACTTGGAGGAGTGAATCCCATTGTTGGGTTGTACATGGCAATATTTCCAGTCCTAGTATACTTTATTATGGGAACTTCCCGACATATATCGTTGGGATCACTTTCCGTAATTTGTTTAATGGTAGCAAAGCCAGTTTCTTTGTATTCAAATACGTCAAACAACAATTCAACATTATCACCCATCCAAGTAGCAACCGTCGTCTGCCTCGTCGTGGGTGTTGTTCAAGTAGTTCTAGGTTTCTGTAGAGTAGGCTCTTTAAGCATGTTCATGTCTGAGCCTCTGGTAAGTGCATTTACAACGGGAGCAGCGATTTTGGTGTGTATATCTCAGTTGGAATACATTTTTGGTGTCAAACTTAATCGCCACTTTGATATTTTCAATTCAATACACACTATTGTTGAACTTTACCGTTCGATTTCCATAATAAACTATGTATCTTTTTCAATTTTTTTATTAGTGATATCACTGTTGTTATTGTATGCAGATTTTATAAGTAGAGTGGAAAGTAGGCATTTATTACCAATAGAGTTGGTTATTATGATTATTGGAACTATGATCTCCCATCTATTTGACTTGAAAAATCGGTTCTCTATTGAGATTATTGGGACTATACCAACAGGCCTTCCATTTCCAAGTTTACCTCATACAGAACTGATACCACATATTTTAGTAATGTCCGTACTTATTGCTGTCGTGAGCTTCTCTATACATATTTCAATGGCTTCTTTATTGGCAATGAAAGAAAATTACAGAATCGATCCAAGCCAGGAACTTATTGCGTCAGGATTTGCAAACATTTTCGGGAGTTTTTTCTCCTGTCTTCCTATAGCAGTGTCATTATCACGCAGTGCACATCAGTACGCAGCCGGAGGAAAAACGCAACTCGCTAGTCTGTTTGCATCCTTACTTATACTTACAGTCGTTCTTTACTTTGGAAAGTTTTTCGAAGCGCTGCCTTGTCCAGTTCTTGCGGGGGTTATTATAATATCTCTGAGAGGAATTTTAATTGAGGCAAAGAACTTATCGAAGTTCTGGAAATACTCAACTTACAATGGTCTTTTGTGGTTGATAACATTCTTATCCGTCATTATATTAAATATTGAAATTGGTCTAGCAATTGCTTTAATACTTTCTTTGCTATCAATTTTCCTCTTGAACCAGAATGTTTACGTATGTCTTTTAGGTAAAATACCTAATACTGATTTGTACTTAGAAATACGAAGGTATCCAGTAGCGGAAGAAATTCCCAATTTCGTTATAATTCAAATAAATGCTGGTCTGCATTTTGCTAACATACGGTTAACTGTACATAAAATTGAAAATTTTATAAAAAAGTATTTTAGGAAGGATGGGAGTTTTAAACCTCTTACACTGATATTAGATATGTCTACTGTTATATTTGCCGATCCAGAAGCCTTGCATGTTTTAAGAATTTGGATTCTCGATTTCAAAAGAAATGGCGTTAATGTAGTCTTGGCAAGATTAACTGGACGAGTATATCAACAGATGAGAAACTGTGAATTCTTTGCCGATTTCTCTGAGAAAGAAACCTTTCCTTCGATAGAAGATGCAGTTTCAACCTACATTGATGACCAATTAGCTCTCAGCACATGTTAATTAATATAGTTTATATTTTAACTCGATGACTCCTTTTTATTCAGTACCAATGAAATATATTATCTATATACATACATGCATTAGTTTATTCATTTTATGTAACCTATTTTTTCTGTATTTTAAAAGAAGAAGTAAAAAATTAAAAATAAATGCAGAGCCTTAACCACAATAGGTAGGATTTTGACATTTTGACAATACCTCCATTTTAGGATGTAGGTGTGTGCTAAGAAAAGATTTCATGAAATTTAATCGTTGAAGTGCAAAAATCATGATTTTTTTTAAGATTTCCACCTCTCCGTAAGAAATACATAGAGGCCGGTCTAAAAATCAACGTATAACGGAAACCGTAAAAGATTTGAAATATTAACAGTACCTCCGTTTCATGGTCTTAGTACGTGCTGAGAAAGGATTTTTTTGAAATTCCACTTTCTGAACGGTAGAAACAACACTCAAATATTCAATTTATTCCATAAGAATAACATTGGCATTAATTTAATAATTTATTTAAAACAGCTGATGCACAAAAACATAAACATGACACAAATTTGTTACATATGTGATTAATTATTCTATTATTGTTGATTTGTTGACAAATTATTTTAATTTAAATTGTTTTTACTTGTACAAAAACAATTCTTTCTGAAGTTTGTGTAATTGAAGTTAACGTGTATATAATAATTCTCTGGAAGAGTGGTTTCATCATTTTAATTTTTATATGACTCGGGTTCTTTTTTCTTGCCTTTCTAAAGACATAGTTGAAGCTGTAAATGTAGTCGTAGATGGTGAGGATGTTCTTCACCGTGTGATGATGGGGTTAGTGCTTGACTATTTTACTCCCTGTCATATTGCACACAGTTTAGCGTCTCAAGCTATCGTAAATCACGTATCTAACAACTAGCAGAGGTTAGTTCAAATATGAACCGGGTAAGCCACCAATACTCCAATAAGCAACAATAGATATCCGAAAAGTTCAAATGTGAGACAATGGTACACGTTTACGAGTAACTACTCTCCAGAAAAATTTTATTGAAGCAACTATTATTACTAGCAGTACTAGATGAGAATCTGTATTTATTCCTAAAATCCAATTAATTCCTACAAAATATCCATTCCAATTCAAAAGGGTACAGTTTCCTATTAATTTTTGTTTTGCAATGACTGTTAACAAATCTCAAAAACAGTTCTTAAAATTTGCAGGAATAGATTTGAGAGAAGTGTGCTATTCCCACTGACGATTTTAAATAGCCTGTTCTACTGTAGAGTAAGTAGTCCATCAAGTTAAGTTACTTTAACACCAAAAGAATAGACGAATAACGTAGTTTATAAAGAAGTTTTTCGGTAAGTGTTGTTTCCAGTTCAAGTAATTCATCAGTATCCATTGATTCTGTCAATTCCTCACTACTCAATAATAAAGAGGTTTGAAGAGCTGTTTGATAGAGTAGAGGTTGCGTGGAAGGATGTAGGAGGTTGAGTTGTGGATTTTGTTTTGAAGTATGAGGTCAATGTAACCTGTACATAAACATCAAAATAACCTTGCGAAAATTCACCTGTAAATTTAAGCCGTTTTATTAACTCCCCTCCTCCATATGTACTCCCAATTCCAAGTGTTTAGTTACAATACACTTCAAATTGGAATGATGGGTATATTTCCGCTGCAACTTCTAACAAAAGAGGTTCCGAAAGTAACCGGCTTTGTCATGATAGACACGTACTCAACATCACTCTGGTAAGGCTGACACTCTCGGTTCATGAAATATATGTGTAGCCTTTCCCAGTAAGCAGAGAAATGATCGACAATCTCAGCTCGTACCTTATGCGAATTCTTTAAAGAACATAACTATTGTTGGTGTGAGAGGACTAGTCGTTGGGGAGGAAGGATAGTGTTGCTAGCAGCAAGTAAAAAACTGAAACAATACTATCCAATACAGTGGTAGTGACCCACCCGCCCACCCCTAAACGTACACGGGTAGTGACCATCCCACCAACTACTACACGTAGAGTGGTACAGAACATTGCATAGGATAATAAAGAAAATACATGCACCATAGCCAGGAATCTTGTAGACACAATGAGGAACCAGCAATTTTTTTATTTAAGCTATTCAATTGTAGCCATTGTACTAATGACAAATTAAAACCTAACAGTAGCCTAATTGTTGTTCTAAATGAGATGTGGTCACTCATGTTTATTTCTTATTCATTACTAACATATGTTTTCAGTTGTTAGTGCAATGTTTATGTTTTAGAAGTTAAATAAAGATGAACTATTTGTCATGTTATTGATTTTTTTATTTCAAGCTTGGTGAGCAGGTCTAGCAAGAGCCGTGGCCGGCGCGAGAGGGGAAGTGAAGTAGTGCGCAGTGGGGAGAGAGGGAGGGAAGCACTGGGCCGTCTCGCCGCACCGACCTCACCGATACGTCACTGAACGCAGTCTGCTTTATCGTAATGACTTTTACGTTAATATAAAAATATTAGTTTATTAATTATATAAATAATCTATGGCTTTTAGCTATAGATGACAAAATAATAATATTATTTATGTAGAGCTATTTGAAATAAAAATCTGTTGTTACTTACGGTGATTATTTAATCCAGGGGTTCTACTCCACTCAGGTCATTGTTGCACAGTTCAACATCACTTTCTGGTTCGCTGTCATCATTGTCATCTTCTGTGTCGGAATTTTCTCCCAAATTAATTATTAATTGTTCACTTATTACGTCGATTTCCGGTTCTAATGCCAAATAATCCAATTCCACCTTTTTAACATGGTTCACACGAGATAGCCATTGCTCTTGTGTTATCTGGCTACATATGTCAACTACAAGTTGTTTAACTTCAGCTAATTTAAACGAAACATTTCTTTTGGCTACACTCTCCTTAAGTAAACTCCATATCATTTCAATTGGATTTAAATCCGGATGGTATGGTGGTAATCTTAAAATTGAATGGCCAGCTTCCGCCAGGATAGAATCTATTTTAAATGTTTTGTACTTTGGTTTATTTTCTTTAATAACAGAGTATAATTCTGGCTTTAACATGTTAGTAGAAAAGTGTATGTTTCGTTCTGATAACCACTTTATCATGTCTGCCTTTAACGTTGACGATGTGGGAGCTGGGTTTAACTGTACATTGTGGTAGGGCGCATTATCAATAACAATCACAGAGTTTTGGGGTATGTTAGGAATTAATATTTCCTGTATCCATTTCTCATAATTATTGAAATTCATGTCACCATGATAATCGCCTGATTTTTTCCCAGAAATAAATGTCAATAGTGCATTATTTACAAAACCATCTTCGTTTCCGGCATTGAACAATGATTATTCTCTCGCCCTTACTAATTGGGGTTTTTAAACCTGCCTCGCTTCCATCACTCCAACTCAAGAGTTTTGTGTGTGTAGAATGAACGTATGTTTCGTCCATATAGATTACAGGCCTACCTTCCGATCGATAACTTTGGACACTTCTTAAATATTTCAAACGTAGTTCCCTTATATCACTTTTTTCAATTAATATTTTTCTGTTATTGACTGATTTCCTCCAGCGAAAATTTAGCTTGTGCAGAACCTTGCCAAGCGACCATTTACTCCCAGTAAAATTAATTTTTTTTCTCAGAACTGGCAGTAGAGTTTTTATTGTAGGTCGTTCACCGTTAATTTTGTGGAACTCATTTACAGTTCGTCTGACTACGCACAAATCAAAGTCATCTAGCTCCGTTTTGCTCTTTACTCTGTGCCTATTTTTATTTGGAGTATTAAACTTGGTTCCAGTCTGGACAACGGTTCTGTTTTCTGCAACTATTCTCTTTACAGACGTCATGGATATACCTGTGGCTTCTGCTACACGACATTGAACCTGCTTTATATTTATTGCAGCTCCAGTTTCCGCTTCACGTTTCATAAACTTATACACATTTGCAATAATCTCTTGACTTTGGCTATGCAATACTTTTCGTCCTCCAATTAGTTTACGGTGCTGCTGAGCTTCCATTTAATATCGATATAAACAAAATAACAATAATCAATCACTACATAACACACTAAAGAACGACAGAACAGGCACGTGAACGTTAGATGTAGGCGCGATGGAGCGATTCGTCACTAAGGATAGCCAGCAGTGAACTGAGCCGGCCACTACCCCCACTCCTAAGTCTGAGCGTTAGTCTACTGCGCATCTTTGGCCCACGGCTCTTGCTGTACCTGCTCAGGTGTAATATCATTGATATTATACTAAAACAAGGTGACACCCCTGCATGCTTAGCGTGCCAACACCGTGCTACAGTCCCGTTTGAGAACTCGGCCTCGCCAAGACGCTCTGCTAAAGGCCTCTTTATGGAATTCGGCCTACAGCCTCGTGGGGGTAAGTTCAGCCTGCGGCCTCACCAAGATGCTCTGTTACAGTCCCATTTGTGGATCTCGGATTGTCGCCTCGTTAGGAAGATCGACTTACTACTCGCCAGAATTGTTCTAACCAGTATGACATGAATGTTGGTATTTGAGGCTAAACAGTTGTGTAAGAGGCAGAAGAGATGGCTATTTTTTTGCCTTTTTTATCATTTATACTAAAAGCATAAATTATAATAATTGTTAAGAGTATGTGATAATATGTTTTTTCACATTGATGTAGGGCCTATTATAGGTTAATTACCTACAATCTGCCAGTGATCCTGTAAATCCTCTTGGATTACAGGTTTCGGCTTATATGCCATCATCAGATCCTTAATAAACTTGAAACATTTTTAATTTGTTCTTGATGGTCTAGTCAATATTTAACAAAAAAAACTGAACATCAAATGGGCTATATTTATTTAAGGATATGATAGCCGAAACGCATAATTCATGAGGATTTACAAAATCACAAGCATATTGAATGTAATTAACGTATAATACATTAATCAGAAGTGATTCCGAAAAACAACACCAAAATGAAAATGTTCACATTGGTTTAAGAAAACATATAAATTAAACTAATATTATTAATTTTTATTTCAAGTTATACAGTTTCAATACAACAATTTACATCATATTATGCATGCACGTTTAAGAATTTTAAGCATAACTTACCGAAATGTTATAAACTACATTATTCCGCTTTTCTTTTGGTGTTAAAGTAACTAAACTTGAAGGACGACACTCCAGAACAGGCTACTTAAAATTGTCAGTGGGAATAACACACTTCTCTCAAATATATGCCTGCAAATTTTAAGGACTGTTTTTGAAACTTGTTAACAGTCATTCCAAAACAAAAATTAATAGGGAACTGTACTCTTTTGAATTGGAATGGATAGTTTGTAGGAATTAATTGGATTCTAGGAATAAATACAGATTCTCCTCTGTACTGCTAGTAATAATAGTTGCTTCAATACGATTTTTCTGGAGAGTAGTTACTCGTAAACGTGTACCATTGTCTCACATTTGGACTTTTCTGATACTGTTCTGGAAAAGGAGTTATGTTCCTGTCATACCCTGCCGTCGGGCTCTCCGGGCCCACCGCGTTCCAATGCTTAATGGACCACAGGTCGATCCACACCGCGATCCAAATGTTATGGAAGGTCGTTGCGTTCTCTCGATCCAATGCTTAATGGACTAAAGAGCGTTCCAGCTCGGCTACAGTTACGAAGCTGACGGATTATTAAAAATCTAAAAATATAAAATATATAAATATAAATATAAATTTTATTAATAAATATAAATTATAAATACTTATAAATATATAAAAATAGAAATGTCGTCATCGTGATGCGCGCGCAAGCAGGGAGTGCACACCTGCAACTTCTGCCAACTTAAATAAATTTAAAATATTATTTAAATAATTAATAGCCGATTATACGGCCGTTAGCTTCGTTACTCAGCTTCGTAACTTCCGCCTCGCTCCTAACCCGTGTCCCCCAAGGCCCTACGAGCCCTCCGGCAGGGTATGACAGGAGGTGGATCGTAGATCCCGGCAAGTAAGCAGCCCGGAGCTTTCGCATACCGGGCATGGGCAATGTAGGCTACTGGGTGATGCCGATACTCATGCGCCGCTTACAAGGTTAACCACAAATAGGTATTGGCGGCCGTCCCGCTCCAACAGTTATGTGCCAGCAGTCTTATAGTGCGAGTCATTCTATACGCCAGCTCTGCCGTCGTTATTGTAATACACCATCCTATGAACAGACTAAACTAACAACTTACTTTAAAACTGTAGATACTAACGCTAACAACAGTACGAACCAAAGTTCATGTACATTTAGTGTAAATAAAGTTCGTTCTTATAAGCAATTGTATATAACACGTGATTTACGTTTAGCTAAAACAACAACACATTCCAATTATAAGATATTCATTGAAAATATGGACGTTTCGGCAATCACTAAGAACTTAATTGAAGAGGAGGACCAGTCCGAGAACTGTGAAGTCAAAGAATCTGTGTCATTGATAGGTGAAGAGATAGAGTGCCAGGTGGACCTCCCGGACAACAGACACAGTTCATCAGAAGAAGAAGAGGAGGAGGACGAACCCCCACGCAAGAAACGGAAACAGGCTACATCACAGACATGGACTCTATTGACTCTACTGATGAGTATGCCAGCGATACGTCTCGATCATTATGGTCTGATGTATCAGAAGTACAAAAAGGCTACAAAAAGCGGAAAACTACCACGCCAGATGTTAGAGAACCTGTACCAACTGCTAACCACGATCGGAGAGATGGCCAAGATACTCGATGGGAAAAAATTTATTCAGAACTACTCCAAGCACAGCCTCGCCGAGCGTTGGTCCACGATGTGTATCGATGTCAAGATGAAGCGAAAGCTGTCCAACTGGCTAATGGAATTTTCAGAAGCCGCAGAGGGAAGCAGGTGCCAACCCAATTTAGAACGAAGGGGTTCACCTATGTTAGCTTCCATGCTGCCCAGTCCGGTTCAGAGTCATTCAACCACATTCACGTCATCCATGACTGCAGATGGAAGGACAGCACCTGCAGATGTGGCGCGTTCGCAGGACTCCGGCTTGCACCTTTCTACCGAAGACGTGTCAGGTATTTCTCCGCTCTATCGTCCGAGGACCTCCGGCTTCTATCGCTCTATGTCCTTCAAGAAGGGAAATTACAAGTACTGTTTGAAATCGCTGGCAATCGACGGCGATTTCATTGTGAAGTTGGAGATCTACAAGACGAAGAGCGTGATCGGACATCCGGCGATGGACTGGTGGAAGCATGCGGAGGCGAGAGCATTTGTCCCAGTGAGAGACAACACGTCAACGCTCCGAAGCGCGCTACACCTGCAGCAGGAACTTCAGAAGCTGCTGGAAGGCCAACCAGACGCAGAGGGCGATTATGTGCTAATGAGATAATTGATGTTATAATGTGCGTGATGTGTTCACCCCTTGAGGCTTGTTTCAGATGTGATTTGTGGTTGAATGACGACAGAATGTTAACAATAAATAATACAGGTATCATAGTTAATAATTGTTTGAATAGATGTAGACTAACCATTAACAAAATGTCTGTACATGATCTTTTTCATTTACAAAAGGATGGAAAAGCGCATTATGAATGCCTTTCGTTGAAGTATATAAATGATATGTATTATGACGTTAACACTAGTATAGAAGCCCTGTTAAGATTACTAATATTTCAATTTCACAATGTAGATACTGTTCGTAATTTTCTAGTAACTGTTTATTATTTCTTGGACAGACATCTTGATGAGGGAAAGAAAAATACAATATTGATTGTGGGATCTCCTAATAGTGGGAAGAATTTCTTTGTTGACTGGGTAGTTTCTCTTTAAATGTGGGTAAGATAGAAAATCCTTCTAGGCAGAACCAATTTCCGTGGATGGGTGGGGTGGACAGGCGACTTAATAAATGGAACGAAGCCAGCATAGATCCTTCATTTTTAGATAACGTTCTTGATATCATGCAGGGCAATACTATTATGGCGAATGTCAAATATCAAGCGGCAGTTCCATTGGTTAAGACGCCACTCGTGGTCATGGCTAATCGAGATGTCTTTCCAAACGAACCAAGGTTTAATATTAGGCATATAAGATATGATTGGAAAACATGTCCACTTTTGTTAGACTATCGTCATAAAAAACCTTACCCTTTAGCTGTAGGTCTGCTATTGTTATGGACCAGACATGATGTGAGTCTTGATTATACCTTTGTAAATAACATCATATCAAAAATACTAACCTAAAATTAACTTAGAATTGTAAAGTGATACAGGTAATTAAAAGAACTATTATAATCAAAACTTGTTTTATTATACATCCTTAAAGTGTGAATCGTACAGTTCCTTGTGATAATGTTTTAAGTATGACTCTAAGTCATTCTTCTTTTGTGTTGTTGTTAAACTTTTATCTTTTAGTATGTAAAATGCTTTAAATTTGGTATCTTCCTGCATCCATAATATGTGTGATTGTTCAGGTGAGTAGTACTTATTAATAAGGTTCCAAGCTTCAGTTTCAAGTTTGCGTGACAATTTTCTTTTTGTATTGATAGCCGCCGAGGCTTGATCCTTTGATGGCACCATCACATTTTCAGTCTGTGATTTGCCTTCTACCTATCTTCTAGCAGAGGTGGATGGTGTATCATCTTCTTTCTCAGGGACATAAGCACGGTATCCATAACAGAATTGATTGTAAAGATGTTCGTTATTTTTCTTACCATCCACAATTGAGGAGATTCCAGAGACCTTCATTACAGGATGCACGTAAGTACCTTGGTTATGAGTAAAGTCATAACTATATTCAATCTCGCAATATGTAGAAATGCTATACAAAGCAATAACTTCTTGGACTTAAGATTCAGATACGTCAGTTGAATATGCATTTACTGGTAATACACCCACATGTAATGTAGGAGGTTGCAAACCTCCAGCATATTCGTTAAGTCCATGCATAATCGCTCCAGCCTGTTCGATCTGGATTGTATAAAGTATTTCTACGTTCTTCTTAGGAAGGTTAGTTGATTGGTCGGAAACAAAGCTGTTTCCATCCGAACCAATCTTCAAATTCATAGCATGGCTGAATGGCTGTTTTTTTCCATAAAGGAAGTTTGATTTTGATTTAGTATTATAACTGCGATAATATGGGTATGGCTCTGAACATTTAAGAACGCATACCTGTGGTTTGTATTCCCACGAAATGGGTGGATTACCAGGCCCGTTAATCATGGTATAGATATTAATATCTTCCATCATATCTGGTAATGTAGGGCTGCCTACACGTACGTCTACGTTCTGGCAATAATAGCTTTTCAGAGGTTTCTTGTTCCCAAAACATGCCGGAATCTGGTCAAACGAAACAGTACTTTGTCCCGTTGTCATAGTTGAGCCCCACAATGCATCTATGTCACATCCATCATCGGTTGGCAATTTACATCCTGTTATTATCATTGGATCGGATGCTGAACTATAATAACTCATATTCGTGCCGCCATATTTGTTATTTAATCCATGTGCATAAACACCATGTACTAATAAATTGGAGTTAACAGAATTTATCCCAGCACTGTTGGTTATGAAGGGTGTTCTAAAACCCAACGGTGTTACCATTACTCTAAATATTTTGCCCTCTGAGCCAATAGGGATATTGTTAAATTCAGATTCAGTTAAATAGTACGGCAAGGCATGACAAGGAATTCTCGTATAAGGCGTGCATACAAGAATTTGTTTCCCACTATTTTCTGTTACTTCATCAATTGTAATGGATTTATATTGATATCCATAGCTGAAGGCAAGCCGTGTATGCATGAAAACAAGCTTACCCGTTTTGAATGTGGAGTTAGCCATTGTGATTATACTTCCTCCACTTGATGCTCCGGACCCTGCTCCAGGCTTTCCTTCCTCTACTTTTGATTTCTTTGCAGGAGGTTCGTCTTGCTGCATGTCGGTTTCCATTCGCCTAGCTCTCTTGATTCCACGTCCACCGACCTTCCACGGGTACAATACACCTGTAAGCGATTCAACAGCGTACTTGGATCCCAATCCAACTGCACCAATAAGAGAGTGATAATTACCAGTAGTAAGCCAATCTGTAGTAAATCTAGCGATAGCGACCTGGTCTGCTGTACGTATATGACTATCGTCGGTTGCCTGGTCGTAATTCTGGTCGTGTTCCTGTGCAATCCGGTCGTCCTCATCAACTGGCTCTCCATTTGCAACTGGATTACCAGTCCAAGATACCTATGTCCGGGGAAATTCATTACAACTAAGAGTGACAGGTTTACCAACATTGCCCATGCCCGGTATGCGAAAGCTCCGGGCTGCTTACTTGCCGGGATCTACGATCCACCTCCTGTCATACCCTGCCGGAGGGCTCGTAGGGCCTTGGGGGACACGGGTTAGGAGCGAGGCGGAAGTTACGAAGCTGAGTAACGAAGCTAACGGCCGTATAATCGGCTATTAATTATTTAAATAATATTTTTAAATACTTCTTTAACACTGGAGATTTTCTGAAACAGTTTTCTGAACTGTTTGAACCTACAGCTGTCTCATTTTTTGGAGTCAATATTGCTTTTTCACAAAGCCACTCATTTGATTTATGCTTAGTTTAGAATAGATTCTGTCCATTAGCTCCTTTAGAGTAGCTGCACATTTCCTGGTTCTGAGGGCAAATTAATCTTTCCTCCAGATTCGGAATATTTAACATCGCCTATTCTTAACAGTAGATCAGAAAGGTTTCCAGCAGTTTAATGTTAGAGGATCTAACATAAACTCTCATATTTTTTTTGTAATAGAGAATTTTACAGTAACAGGCACATCAAAATCAGTCATAATAATAGATCTTGATAGAGAAGCTTGAGGAATTGTACGATGGGTGTAGAATGAACAGGATGGTTGACAGTCCATAGGATCAGAGGAGCTTCTGGGTGGAGGTGTTCTCAAATGTGAAGGAGATGTTGATCTCACAGAAAGACGTCGAAATGGCCTTTACATTGTTTCCTTTAACCGCAGACGTCGTTTATCCCTTTCATTATCTCCATTCTCGGCCAGAAGTTTGCCATACGATATATTTCAAATTCGAAAGGGGGAAGTGTCTCCCGCTGCCTTAAGTTCACAATAAGTATCGTTAGTCTCACAATTGAACTTCTCGGATATTTATTGTTGCTTATTGGAGTATTTTTGGCTTACCTTGTTCATATTGAACAGTTTGAACCTCTGCTAGTTATTTAGACGCGTGAATTACTTTAGCTAACCTACCTCAGATGCTTGAGACGCTAAACCGTATAAAATAGGCATGCACCATCCACAAGATCACACGGTGAGGAACATCTTCACCGTCTATGACTACATTCAACTATGTCTTGAATAAAGGCAAGAGAAAAAACCTGAGTCATATAAAAAATTAAAATGATGAAACCACTCTTCCTGTGAATTAATATGTATACGTTAACTTCATCTACACAAACTTCAGAAAGAATTATTTATGTACAACTAAAGACAATTGAAATTAAACTGATTTGTCAACAAATAAAAATAATACAATACTTAATCACATATGTAACAAATTTGTGTCATATTTATGTTTTTGTGTATCAGCTAATTTAATTATTATTAAATGAATGCCAATATTATTCTTATGGGAAAAATTTAATATTTGGGAGGCTTTTTCTACCCTTCGGAAATGGTATTTAAAAAAAAAAACCTTTCTTAGCACGCACTAAGATCATAAATGAAGGGACTATAGACATTTCAAGTGGATATCTTTTACGGTTTATGCTGTACGTTGATTTTTAGATCGGCCTCTATGTATTTCTCATGGAGAGGTGTAAACCTTTTTTAGAAAATCATGATTTTTGCATCTTAGCGTTTAAATTTCACGAAATCCTTTCTTAGCACGCACCTAGACCCTAAAATGAAGGTACTATAAAATTTTCAAACTCCTACCTATTGTGATTAAGGCTCTACATTGATTTTGAGTTTTTCACTTGTTCTTCTTATAAATATAGATAGATTTCCCATGCAATGTAAAGTTTTGTTTTTGTGGTCCATTGTGGAGCGCTAGTGTAATACGGTGTAAATGTAATGTAATTTAAACCAGGTGTGGTTGCGGACCTCACTAAATAACAAAATAATAGGTACAATTGTTCATATTAGACGGAATATCTATTGTAGAGGTGTATAATATAGGTGATTTACAATGAAACTCTGCCAGCGATAAATGCAGCGGGTGTCAAAAAACAAATCTTGACACTAATATGGAAAGAACATTCGTCCTCAAACATGTAAATTCTCTATGATCATAGTAAAATGTGTTCAATTCCTAAATCCTTTTAAAAAGGTACATGATGCTTAAATATGTTCTTAAATGTATAAATATGTTCTTAACCCTTATTACGCCGTAAGCGCATATATGCGTGTTTGTTGACTTTTCTTTAAACGCCGTAAGTGCATATGCGCGTAATAATTACATAAATAACATTGTCTAAATAATGTTTCTCATTTAATCCGTCAGTGCGTTTGCATTATGGATGGTGGCTCATTAGAGACGCATTATGTGACTCGTAAACTTGTGTTGGCCTGTCAATCACTACAATACTAGTTTTTATCTGGCAATGTACATTTACGCTGCGCCGCCCAACGCCACAAGCGTGTATACGCGCAGCTACTGTCGAGCCGAGCGGTTGTCATTGTCCGCCGCCTCACCTCTTTGGAACTGTGTATTTAGTTGTTTTTATCATTACTTTAGTAGTTTAATGTATATTAGTTATTTATTAGATTTAAGTGTCAATAATCCAGACGATTCTGATTTTGACGATTTTGAGCAAGGTGTACTAAATACATCGTATTCAAGTGCTATATGTATTTACTTATGTTTTATAATATGTGTTATGTGCAGGCACTTAATGTCTTTATCAGTTGATGTACATGTAAATTTACTCAATTATACATTTTTTACCAATAGTAATAATATTTTATATTGATTCATATAGTGACCTGTGCATGATCCTTATTATCAAGTACAAAAGTTTGCTTATTTACATATTCATATATAGGATAAAAAGGTAAAATAAGCTAATAAAAGTTTCAAAATGTTATCATATCTTTAATTTTTCTGTACAGAACAAGAATAAAAATTAACAACTAAAAAATATAGTTTTGATTTGTTCACATTAAATGAGCACCTAATGGAAAATAGGTATCGGACAAATGCCGCTTTAAGAGCGTTTTATGTGTTCTTTTCATATGACAGCTGTTTCAAACTAATTTCTTTGCCAATATCATTACTATAGGAGAAATTAAACTTTTTAAGGGTGTTTCTACCCTTTCGGAGTGGAATTTCCCGAGATCTTTTCTTATTGGGCCACTACAACACTAAGGGCTCTATTATGCGCGGCCACTCGAGTGGCTCGCGTCCGTGACTGCTCAGACGCCAGGCTAGCCACAGGTGTTGCTAGGTCCGGCGTCTGCAGTGGCTAGGGTAGGCGTCTGTTGTAAGTTTCTTCACTTTTAGAATGTCGTCGTCAAGTGAAGAAGACGAGTTATTTCTTCTACTTCTACTAAAGCGTCGTAAACGTAGGCGGAACAAAAGCATCGGAGTCCATGCGTTACTCAAGGGAAGACCTTCAAAAGGAGTTTTTACACACTTTATGATGACCTTACAGAGCTTACAGACCATACGGAGTTTTTTTTTTTTTTTTTTTCAGGATGAAGAAACGCTCTTTCGACGAACTTTTAGAGAAAATTGAAGGCGACATATCCGTATCTCACAAGAATTTGCATAACTACATTTGAGCTAAGCAGAGGCTTGCACTTACTTTAAGGTAAACCAAATAGTCATGGTATTAAAATAGCTTTATTTTGTTATGAGTGAGGAGGGAGGGGGTACGCTGTGGCCTGAGTGTGTGGCTGCGCATAATAAGCTCCATATGATAACATGGCCCGCTGACAGTGCGACAGTCGCGCGGGCTAGCCACCGGTAGCGAGGGTGAGCGTCTGGAGTGGCCTGTCTAGGCGACAGTCGCCTGCCTGACCACAGCCGTGGCGTCGCTTAATAAACCCTATATGATAACATGGCCCGCTAAAAGTGGCCTGCCTGTGCGTCTGAGGAAGTCGCAGACCCGAGCCACTCGAGTGGCCGCGCATAATAGGGCTCTAAAAGTGTATGACCTAAAAATGTCAACCCTGTAGGTTGTGTGGTTTAAGCTGTGCGTTTATTATGAGTCAGTGAGTAAGGACAAAGCCTTTTATAAATATAGATAGACTAGGGGACACCCCTGCACGTTTTGCATGCCAACTCCGACTCTCGCTGCGCTCAATTCACCTTGGCCTTCGGCCTCGGCATGCGACTGTGACTGCAAATAATAGTAGATTACCTGTGTAACTAAAATCACAATATTACATTTATTTACAGTATTTCACTCTCACTACTTGCGTTGCTACCTATTTATTAGTATAGGGTCACGGTAACTAGAATAATATTATTCTAATTACCGTGGTATTAGGGTATTACTTAGCCAATTTTTAATGCGTTTTTTCATTTGCTTTTGTTTAACAGCTGAAAATTAAACTCTTAATGCATCAATAGGGTAATGTCAAATATACAAAATAAACATGTTTATTTATTTACTAAACAGCTGTTATTGATTTACTATAATCAACCCAATGTTATTCTTTCAGAAAAAGGAAATTCTTAAGAAAAAAAAGGAAAAAGGAAGGGTCTGTTTGTACCCCTTCAGAATGGAATTTCTAAAAATTCTTTCTTAGTGGGTCTCTTCGATACTAAAGCCAAATTCCTTTTAAATGTTGTGTAAATCTGTTCTGTGGTTTTTGAGATTTCGTGACCAGTCAGTCAGTGGGGAGATAACTCAGTATCAGGCTTGTCAATTATCTGAAAATCAGACCAGCACTACGTGGTTCGGATTCCACGTAAAGCTGTAGGTCCCTTAGTTGCCCTGGCTTTTGGGCTATTAATAAATTGCCCTTTCTGAGGAACAGTTGAACTCAGTTAGTAACCAAACTACACTCACCCTAGACTCATATAACCATTCATATTCGCCTTAAAATACCAACAACGTTGTGTCGGCGTCTCATATGTAAGAATGTAAGTGAGTGAGTGGTATTTGGCATTTATATATTCAGGATGTCCTTGAACTCTCTGAGGAACTTTTTAGCTATTGATTGTGGGTCAAAAACAAGAAATAATATCATATTTAAAAATTCCAAATCAACCCCGTTACCCATACGTCCGCCATTATATATTTTTTACAAATTATTTTTTATTTGTATAACTATATACCTATAGAGCTAAAATTTGGTTTGCACATTAATATCATTATTTTCTTACTAAAATAAAGAAATCGGAACCTTGTTTAATTATTTTCAAAATATCGGCATTTTGTAATTTTTTTATCCTTAATAACTTTTGAAAGGTTAGGAATAAAAAAAAACTCACTAGTATACCTTTTGGGTCTGTTTCAGAAGAGGACCCCCACGCTTGAAAAATTTACTATAACCTAACCTAACCTAACCTAACCTAACCTAACCTAACCTAACCTAACCTAACCTAACCTAACCTAACCTAACCTAACCAAGCGTGGGGGTCCTCTTCTGAAACAGACCCTACCTTTTTATGAAAATTTCATTTGCAATCCAAAAATGTAACGTTGTATGAAATCGGACGACTAAATTTTTGCACCGGAAATTTGAGTATTTGTGTATTTAATCATTTACGCGTCAATGTGTTCAGCCATGGTGCCGTGCCGCGCGAGTCAACCACAATAAATCAGCGATCTATTCTGATAACCTTTATCCAAAACACTAAAATAAAGTGATTTGTGACGTTATTGTAATGAAAATGCTCTTAGCAGCAACCGAAAAGAATTTACGGATGATTTTCGTTGTTATTGAATTTAAAATTAATTGTAACCTTGAGTAATGGCCTAAAAACTATAATTTTTGTAAATTCTAGGTTGGTAGAATTGTTGAAGGTACTGGAATTCTTCAAGAAAAAATTAATAGTCTGCTGTGTGCCAGTAACTTTTCAATCGTTTTTTCCTTTGCAATCAAATAAGAGGACGAAATTTTGAGCATTGTTTGTAATGTGAAAATAATTGCAATTAAAGTTTAAATATATAATCTAAAATTATTTTTAATTTTCCTTGTTTTATGTCTACAACTTACATTGGACAACAGATAAATTTTATAAAATTACTAGTTTTAAGGGCACTACTTTAGGTCAAAATTAATTTTTATGTAGTAACAACGAAAATCACATGCAAGTTTCCCCCGTTACTTGCTAAGGGCATTTTCATTACAATAATGTCACAAATCACTTTATTGTAGTGTTTCGGATAAAAGTAATCAGAATAGATCCCTGAAGTATTGTTGTGGTTGACTCGCGTGGCGCATAGCAGACTATTAATTTTTTTCTTGAATAATTCCAGTAGGCCTACCTTCAACAATTCTACCAACCTAGATTTTACAAAATTCTAGTTTTTAGGGCGTTACTCAAGGTTGACTCGAGCGGCATGACACCATGGCTGTCCACATTCACGTAAATGATTAAATACAAAAATACTCAAATCTCAGTTTTTTTAAGTCTGATTTCATACTTAAAAAAACTGGTGCGCATGCGCCAATAAGTGTTGTTGCATGTTTGTCTGCTCTGCTTAAATCTTAACTTTTTGACGAATGTTTCTTTAATACTGTACATAAATGTTGTTTGCATTGTGACATTGGTACTTGTGATGCTGCCCGATCCTCCAGTTCAATTCCGTAAGCGTAGATATACTATTAGTGGACAGTCAAACTAGTCAAGGGTTTTAGGTTAGTTGACCTAAACACTCCCGAACCAAACGTGCCCACGCTTATCGGCTCTTATCTGTGGGAACCTTGTCATCCACTACCTTCAACGATTGCTACACCGAGGCAAAGTAGCCGAGTGGTTAAACCGTAATCTACCAACCTCAAGTACAAGTGTTTGAATCCCCCATCTCTCCAATAGCTTTTTGATTAAGGAAAAATCGCATTATTGTTTCTGACAAAGACTTTATTTTTTTAATGCATTTTACAGGCTTATTATTATTTTTTTTTAATTTTGAATCTACATTAGTTTTATTACCTGTATATATTTTAAACCAAATTGTTTTGTGACATTCATACCAGCAAGATGGTGTTGACTAATGACATTGTATACGAATCAATTGACGAAACTGATATGGAAAGTATTGTTTTTAGTTTAACTAAGGAACTAAACTTAATCACTCACAAACACCCTGACATTGATTTTAACAATATCTCGTCATGTATTACCGACTTGTTAAATAAAATTGACTTATTAAGTGCATCCTGTGATCAGCAAAAAATTGATCTGGAGCAGTCTCGCACTGAAGCACAGGAATTATCTGTGCAGCTGGAACTTGAAAAGGAGCAGCGCAAAATTGATTTTGAAAAATCGTTCCAAATTCAAGACCTTTTCGAATCTGATAACGGCTCTTTAAAAGATGAACTACAGGCTGCTAAAGTGTCCCTAAAGAAGTGCAATGAAGTTGCAGTGAGACTTACGAGTGAAAAAAATTCTCTCCATGACCAGTTAAATAAGACTATTAAAACACTTAAAAGTCAGGAAGAACAAAATCACGATCTAGAAACTACCATAAGTACACTAAGCTATAAATTAAGTGTAGCTAATAAGCAACTTGTACAACTTAATGATAAGTTATCTGATCCTAGTAACAAGTGGGTAGATGATGACATTATTTTCACTTATTTTAATGACATGTCAAATACTGTTAGTTCTGAAATTTTATTTTTTGGACCTGCGGTCTCTCAAACACTTAAATTGGGGCCGCATGACTATGTAACAGATGTTTTGGTTGGTTCACAATACTCTGCCTCTAATCACACTTTTTTATGTGTAAGCAACAGTGAAGAGCTCAGTAAAGCAGACTCTGGTTCACACTGGTCTCTCTTGTTTGTTGACAAAAACCGCAATGAAGCCTACCACTTTGACTCTTTAAAGGGATGTAACAATTCATCGGCTCTCAAATTAGCTAATAAGCTAGGGGTACCTATTGATAATTTTGTTGAAGTTGATTGTTTTCAACAAAAAATAGTTATGAATGTGGCTTTAACGTTATTCTAAATGCAAAGTACATTCTGTACCACTACTGCCTCCAAGGAATCACTTTACCTTTCCATATGTGGCACAGTAACCGTCTTAATGTTGTAACACCTAGTACTAGCAATACCGACTCAGAGATTGTAGCTAAGCTAAAACCTGTATGTAAAACAGTTTCTCCTATAGTTATAAGTAAACAACAAAACTCTTGGCACATTGTTAAATCAAAAAAGCTGAGGCGTGAAATTACTTCGAGTAAAGATGAGAATGTTTCTTTTTTTAGTAAGAACAAATTTGATAGTCTCAACAGCAATGAACTTAATGATACTGAGTCACTAAAATCCCATGTGAAAGTTCACTGCACTCGAGCTTCATTAAATGTAAATAGCCATAGTAACCACACTAAAGTAAGCTGTTCAAAACAAAAAAATAAGAGTCGTACAAACAAAAACCTAATATCTTATACTGAAAACAATGAAAGCAATGTTCAATTGTTAAGAGACTCGCATGTTGCTGTAGAGAACAACTGTGAGTTAAATGCTACAAAACCCAAACAAAAAAATAAAATCAGACTTCTCTCTGATAGCCACGGTAGAGGACTTAGTGAGATGTTAAGTAACAGATACGGTGAACAGTTTGATATTTTAGGTACAGTAAAGCCTAATGGCACTGTTGCAAATATAATTGAGAACGTAGACACGGTCACAAAAGATATGACTATGGATGATTACCTAATAGTAGTAGCAGGTACAAACAATATTGTCAATGGAGTTTGTAATGACAATATTATAGATCGTTTCCGTGATCTACTTACAAAAGTAGGTAACACTAGAGTCATTGTAGCATCACTAACTTATAGATATGATAGACCCACCTTTAATTCACTAATATACGAACTGAATGAAGAACTGTACCAGCTAACTCAATGCTACAGTCATGCATTTTTCTTGTCACTGCGACAACTTACAAACACTCGCTTCTACACCCGTTTTGGGCTACACTTTAACGCCCGTGGTAAGAAAATGATTGTGCAGCTGTTGCATACGTTGCTCATCTCACCGAATGACATTGGTAACCAATCTTCAATTCCTGTAGTTGTTCGTAAACGAGTAACGCCACTGACTTCTAACGCTCCTGGTAGCTGGTGTTTCCGGACTCTGAAAACTGTGCCCTTGTCCTCTGATGAACCCCATTTTTTAGAGCATCGCACGTGTCAGAAACTAATTCCATAGCTTATGATTCTTCTCTCTTACCTCTAAAATCAAAGAAAGAATACTCTGGTGGTGAGGGTTCTATTCGCCTGTTGCATCAAAATATTCGTGGTTTGGTTTCTAAATCATATGAATTAGAAGTACTTATTGACCTAGAACGTCCCGACATCGTTTGCATATCGGAACATTTCCTAAATAATCAACAGGAGGGTAGTATTCTCATTTCAGGGTTTTCGCTTTTTTCGTGTTTTTGCAGACAATCTTATGATAGAGGTGGTACATGCATATACATTAAGGACAACCTCAAAGGTAGCCACATCGATGTTTCTCAGTTCTGTAGGGATGGCACTAGTGAACTGACTGCTGCAAAAATTGACCTAACGCCTAGCGCATCTATTGTACTCTTAGTAGTATATCGCCCACCTGAATCCTCTTCTGGTGATTTCTTTGGCCTAATATATGACTGTTTGAGCAATATTATTAGAAATAGTACCAAGGTAATAGTAGTTGGTGATTTTAATATTGATTTAAGTAAACAAAGCAGCGAAACCGTAAAAATATTGAATTTAATGCAGTCGTTTGGATTAACTCAGTTAATTAAATCGTATACTAGAGAATTTCAAGGAGCTAAAACAATAATAGACCATGTTTACACAAATATAGATTATCCTGTTATCAACGCCTTTGTGCTGAAAACTGCACTATCTGATCACCATGCTCAGGTGGTGGACCTGACTGTTTCTCTACCCCAGTCACCTCCACAAATGACCCATATGTTGAAAAGAACAATAAACTCCAGTACAATAGATATCTTCCGTTTTATGTTAAAATCAGAGTCATGGACTGATGTCCTATCGAAAAGTACAGTTAATGAAATGTTTGATACTTTCTTTTCTCTTATTAAATACTATATGGATTGTGCATTTCCCCTGAGGAAAATGAAAATCGTTAAAAAACCAATGACCTCAAAGGTAACCTTGAATAATGAATTATTACAAATGAGAGAAGATATGGTTTTAGTATATGAAAGAAGCAAAGATCTTCCCGCTAGTCACCCACTACGAATTGCTTATAGAACATTAAAAAACAATTTCAGATCATCCATTAAAGATGCTAAAAGTAAAAATGTACAATACCTTATGGACAATGCTAAAGTAAAATCTAAAGTCATGTGGGAAATAATAAATGAAAATAAAAACAATAAACCAGTAAGCTCACGTCTTATTGGCGATATCACTGATGAGGAGGGTCGATTGGTGGGCGATCCAACTGCTAAATCTAATATCTTCAATAAGTTCTTTACTAGCGTTGGAAACCGTTCTGTAAATAGTTCTTCACACACATCACACACATTCCAGAGCTCCTACTCAGTGCCCAATTCATTCTTCCTCAGTCCAACATGTTTTAGTGAGGTGGCAGACGCTATTAGGTCCCTCAAAAATAGTAAATCTTCAGGTTCGGATGACGTATCGTCCAATCTATTGAAGCAATGTTTGGAATTTCTATCTTTTCCCCTAGCTCACATTATTAACACGTCTTTTGAACAAGGAACCTTTCCCGACTCATTAAAACTAGCAATTGTTAAACCACTTCTTAAGAAGGGTGACCCCCTTCACTGTGGTAGCTACCGACCAATATCCCTTCTGTCTACCTTTTCGAAGGTCATTGAAAAAGTGGTGTTAAGTAGATTAATTGCCTTCTTAGAATCTGGTAAAATCCTCCTTCCGAACCAATTTGGTTTCCGTAAAAATATGGGCACCCTTAATGCGATGTATTTTTTAGTGGAAAAAATTGTTAGAGCTCTTGACAACAGAGATCAAGCAGTTGGTATCTTCGTAGATCTGAGTAAAGCGTTCGATGTTGTGAATCACAGAATTCTAATTGATAAAATGTATTGCATGGGCGTCAGGGGAAGAGCTTTGGATTGGTTCGAATCGTATCTTATGGGCCGTAGACAGGTGGTAGAAATATCTCACTTAGATAGTTCAAGATGCTTAAGTAAACAATATTCTGAAGAGCTGTCAGTAGCAGCAGGGGTCCCTCAGGGCTCAGTTTTAGGACCCGTCTTATTCCTTCTTTTTATGAATGACGTTAACAACAGTGTCAATAAGGGGGATCTTTGTCTTTTCGCCGACGATACGTCACTCATTGTTACAGGTAACAATAGAGATGAATTAGAAGTTACTTCATTCATTGAGGCAAACTCACTGCTACAGTGGCTAACTCAGAATGGTCTTCTAATAAATTCAGATAAGACTAGCTTAATAAATTTTCACATTAGAAATAACTCTGTCACACACACCTCTCTCCAACTTGGCGAATCGTCTGTTTCGCCTACGGATGTAGTCAAGTTCCTAGGTTTACATATCAATTCCCGATTAAACTATGTAGATCACATACACAGTATCAGCTGTAAACTAAGTTCATGCCTTTACGCTATAAGGAAGCTGTCATTTTTTTGCAATAAGGAGATTCTGCTGACTGCCTACTACGGTTGTTTTTTACCATACCTCGTCTATGCTCTTCCAATTTGGGGTTCGGAGTGCTTAAGCACAAAATATTTGTTCTGCCTTCAAAAAAAGGTTATACGTACTATTTTTGGCCTTCGACAACTGGAATCTTGTGTGACTACATTCCGTAGTAATAACATTCTAACATTCCCTTCTTTATTTATTTTTGAATCTTTAATATTTTACATGAAGAATAGAGATTCTTTTCCAGCTTCAAGATCGGTAGCCTATAATTTCCGTCACCAAAATAATCTTCTAATACCTAAACATAAAACAACATTTTTTCAAAGAAGCGCCCATTACACCTGCATAAAGCTATTCAATGCCCTACCAAACCATCTCAAGAAAGTAAATTCAGTCAGTGAATTCAAGAGGGGTCTGAAAGAATTCTTGATAGGAAAAACCTACTACAGTGTTCAAGCCTATTTAAATGATAGCTTATGTGCATAATTTTGTTTTAAGCAGTTTTAAGCAACTTTGATTTAATTAGTTGTATTTCTTTGTAAATTTAAGTATTGTTTGATGTGACCCATGCCAATGCTTGTAAAGTTTAAAGGCAATAAAGAAATTTTGATTTGATTTTTTGATTTGATACAAAGTTACATTTTTTATTGCAAATAAAATTTGCAAAAAAAGGTATTCTTGTGATTTTATTTGTATTTCTAACCTTTAAAAAATTATTAAGAATCAAACATTTCAAAGTGCCAATATTTTGAAAACAACCAAGGTTTTTGGTTTTTTATTTAAGTAAGAAAATAATTTTATTAATGTGCATATCAAATTTGAACTATAGAGGTTAAATATTTAAAAAAACAAAAAATAATTTGTTGTTGGTGGCTGTACGGGTACCGGAGGTGATTTGGAAATTTTAAATAGTATATTATGTCTTGTATTTTACCCACAATCAATACCTAAAAAGATCCTCATAGAGTTCAGGGACACTCTATAGATTAAACAAAACTTTATAGGGAACACATGTACTCTTTGGGTCCGAATATGAAATGGTAGGCTAGTACGTAATTAGATCAGTTAGTACAGTAAAGTCCGTATCCACAGGAACTAAGCCAACTGTACAGTAGTATGGCATAACAACTATACCACCTACTCTGTCAATATCACCAACAAAATCCTATAACATATGACTAAACATTTATTAATTTTCAATGTGTATTTTCCTAAGTAAACATGTTGTTCAGTTGATATCATTTTTGGTTAATTGTCAATTATATTATGATATTGTCAATAAAATGGATCAAAACACAAATTTGACAACAATATTTTATGAAATCAAACATATTTTTAGGTAGTGTCGTTAAACTGTGTATTGAAGAAATTTCTCTATAGGACTAACTACGAAATAGTTTGATGTGAAAGTGAAGTGTTGTTATTTCTTAAACTAATTTTACAGCAAATGACAAACTTTTAAGTGTAATGAAACGTCAACGACCGTACACACAACAAGAATTTAATGAAAATTATCAATTTCAGATGATTCAAACTACGTACATTTTTTCAGCAGCTAAAGGCTACTCAAAATGCAACATTTTAAGAAACATTATGTCACTTGTTCCTGTCTTCAGTTGGTTACCATCTTATAACATTATGAAAAACCTAACATTGGATCTTCAAGCAGGGTTCACTGTTGCTATTTTACATATTCCACAAGCCATGGGGCACGTAGCACTTGGAGGAGTGAATCCCATAGTTGGGCTATACATGGCGATATTTCCAGTCCTAGTATACTTTATTATGGGAACGTCCCGACATATATCGTTGGGATCATTTTCCATAATTTGTTTGATGGTAGGAAAGCCAGTCATCTTGTATTCAAATACTTCAAACAACAATTCAACATTGTCACCCATCCAAGTAGCAACCGTTGTCTGCCTCGTCGTGGGTGTTTTTCAAGTTGTTCTAGGTTTCTGCAGAGTAGGGTCTTTGAGCATGTTCATGTCTGAGACTCTGGTAAGTGGATTTACAACAGGAGCAGCGATCTTGGTGTGTATATCTCAGTTGGGATTTATATTTAGTGTTAAAATTGATCGCCACTTTGGCATTTTCAATGGTATATACACTATTTTTGAACTTTATCGTATGGTTTCTACCTTAAACTATCTATCCCTTGCTATTTTCCTAGTTGTGAGTTCACTGTTGTTATTATATGCAGATTGTATAAGGCTGAAAATGAGATGTAGGTATATATTACCGATAGAGTTGGTTATTATGATTATTGGAACTATGATCTCTCATCTATTTGACTTGGAAACTCGATACTCTATTGATATTGTTGGGTCTATACCAACAGGCCTTCCAGTTCCCAGTTTACCTCATACAGAACTAATACCATTTATTTTATTAGATTCCTTACTTATTGTTGTTGTGAGTTTCTCTATTCATGTTTCTATGGCTTCTTTATTCGCAATGAAAGAAAATTACAAAATCGATCCAAATCAAGAAGTTATTGCGTCAGGATTTGCAAACATATTCGGAAGCTGCTTCTCCTGTCTTCCAATAGGAGTATCATTATCACGCAGTGCACTTCAGCACTCAGCCGGAGGAAAGACTCAACTCACTAGTCTGTTTGCATCCTTGCTAATACTTACAGTAGTTCTTTACTTTGGAAAGTTTTTCGAAAAACTGCCTTACTCGGTTCTTGCGGGTATTGTGGTAACATCTCTGAGAGGAATTATAATGCAAGCAAAGAACTTACCGAAGATTTGGAAGTACTCAACATACGATGGTGTTTTGTGGTTGATAACATTCTTATCAGTGATTATATTAGATCTTGAAATTGGTCTGGCGATAGCTTTAATACTTTCTTTGTTATATATTATCCTCTTGAACCAGAATGTGTATGTATGCCTTGTAGGTAAAATACCTAATACTGATTTGTACTTAGAAATACGAAGGTATCCAGTAGCAGAAGAAATTCCCAATTTCGTTATAATCCAAATACATGCTGGTCTGCATTTTGCCAACATTCGACTAACTGTACATAAGATTGAAAAGTTGATCAAAAAGTATTCTATGGAGGATGGGAGTTTTAAAACTCTTACACTGATATTAGATATGTCTCATGTTGTATTTGCTGATCCAGAAGCGTTGCACGTTTTACGAATTTGGATTTTTGATTTCAAAAGGAAGGGTGTTAATGTTGTTTTGGCAAGCTTAACAGGACGAGTATATCAACAGATGAGAAATTGTGATTTCTTTACCGACTTTTCTGAGAAAGAAACATTTCCTTCGATAGAAGATGCTGTGTCCACTTACATTGTTGAGGAAATTAGCTCTCAATAATTTATACTTTAACTTGGTGTGTTTTTTTTCATGTAAAACAAAAAAAAATTATATTCATAGAAACACAAATGTGTATTTTCATTTTACGTATCTTATATGAAGATTAAGTTTTAAAATATTGTAATGTACCAGAAAATGACTGCGACTTCAACACAGTTCATCCTAGAATTTATTAATTTACGAAAGAAATTTATTAAAAATAAGTATGTTTCAGCTCTATTCATTTACATCACTGAAGTGTTTTATACAATCAACCATGATATTGTATTTGGCAAATTAGCAAAAAAAGGCCTCTTGCTAGCCTAACGGTTAGCACTCCTGACTTCAATGCAGGAGGTCGCGGGTTCAAATCCCGGGAGGTCCAACTAAATTTAGCTTGATGGGTTTGGACCGTTGTCCCATAACAACGTTTGAATAATCAATATAAAGTGCCACTGGCGTTGAAATACAGAAAAAAAACAAAAAAAAACTTGTTGTTGGTAGGCATAAAAGGCCTGCCTCGGAAATGGCTTTTAATTTATTCTTCAGGAAGAGCTCAGTGTTTGAATAGGTATTATTTTTAGTTTTATTTATTCTATTAAAAAAAAATGCGGCATATAGCAGGATAGTCACTGCCAGGAATTTTATTTTTGGCCAATGAATAAATGTGTGTAGTGTAGGCTGTACGAAGTTCACTGTTACAGAAAGTGTCATCGGTAACCACTTTTCTTCAACCAACTTCTCTCGAGAGTTCAATGAGTTATGCAATTCTTCAATTCACTTTCTGCTGCTTGTTTGCCAATGATGGTAGGTAGTCACTGCCCATAGGGTCTTTGAGCACTTTCCGATTTGTAAGCAATGCTTGCAGTTTCGGTGATGCAAATGATAAATCTATGATTGAAGCTTGGTACCACAAGCGTAGTAAGGTTGTGTAGGTTTTATTTTTAAGCAAAGTAAAGAGTAGTTTCAGTATTCATTAATTATGTCACTGCCCCTATTATTTGCTGTAGGGGACCTACAATATGGATGGTATGCTTTAACCATACTACCGGGAATTAAATTTGCCTAAACCGGCAGGCTGTTTTTCGACATTTTGCAGATTTGTTTTAAATAATAGATAAAAAAACTGCTAAATGTAATACGCTTAGTTATATTATATATCCTTGCACACACAAATAACCTGAATATCATATTAGGATATAAGTTGTGCGTATATAATATGAATGCATTTTTTATTACTTCTAAAATATATAAAAACATGTCAACATGTCAAGGGTTGGGGTATACCTGAAAAATTATATAATAGTTTTATAAATTATAAATTCTATGATAGCCAATTCGTAGAAAATATTGTCTACTGTTAGGAAATATAAAACATGTATGGATAGGTACATGATGAAAAACGTTACATTACATAATTCACGTGTACTAGTTGTAATTAATCTTAAAATTAATATAAAGATATTTTCTAAGATAATCTCGTACGTGACTAGCTGACAGCCCTTGCTTTTCTACGGGGTGATTATCTATGTTGCTTACCCTTCCCTCCAAGGTTCTCTCTAAACTATCATATTAATATGAACGGTCAGAATTATATCATTTATTGGGTTACTGCCTAGAAAACCTTAAAGTCTACTTTAGGGGGATGCAAAGTAGTGTTATCATATTTGAAATGATCTTAAACATTTCAAATCTAAAACCAAATTAGCCAGGTTTTTGTATTACGATTACTTTTTTTGATTAAGCTGTTTGCAATAAATTATTACACTACTAAAACATCAAATATACATCAAACAACAAAAACTTAAAAAAAAGTATATATGGACGCCAAGCAAATTAAAAAAGTTATTGATGTATATAAATAAAAAATGTGAAATCAAAATGGGCCAAGAACTTCAGTACTTTAATGAAACAAACAAACAAAACATGCAAACAAATTGGAAAATATTTTGACTATGTGGTCTAAAGTCAAACAACTTGGAATTAGTAAATCTACTGCAATGCATCCTATTTCTCTTGATCTAAATGTGATAAATGATTATTTTGTCAATATCCCTGTTGATGTGACCAGGGCCTAGGACTACTAAAGGGGCTTCACTGTTGCTCCTCTGGTTGTCCCTTTCCGTCATCAGCTGCATGGAAAAATGCCATTGTACGTCCTTTGCAGAAAAATACTTCACCCCCAACACCTTCTGACTACAGGTCCATCATTATTCTTCCCGCCCTGTCAAAATTACTTGAAAGAATGGTCCATAATCAAATGTCCTCATACATTTAACATAATAATAAACTGTCAATTGTTCAATCTGGCTTCCAACCTCAGCACAGCACCACTAGTACGAGAACATTCGATAATAATAATAATAATAATAATAATGGCTTTATTGTACAAAAGTTTTTATACAATTGGCGAACTTAGGACTAATAAGTCCTCTCTTACAGTTAACCCTTTTATGTTAAAATAGTAATTTAACAAAGCCTAAAACATGAAATACAGAACTAAACTAAAGAAAAATAATAATAATAACATTACAAAGAAGCAAATAATATAAACTAAATCAACTACTTTCGATGTGCAATTGATAAACGGCAGGGAACCGTTTTAACACTTTTTTATTTCTCAAAGGCATTGATTGCGTATATCACCCACTCCTCCTTTTTAAATTCATAGCTGTTTGTTTCTCAGAGAGCTGCGTCGGTTGGGTTGAGTCTTATTTGTCGAATCGCCGACAGTGTATGAAGATGTACAACAATGAGTCCTGCTGGAGGCCTGTCACCCGCGGGTGCCTCAAGGCTCTGTTTTAGGTCCATTGTTGTTTTCACTTTACATTAACGACGTAACCACTGTCATACAACACTCACATTGCCACTTATACACCGACGATCTACAGGTTTATCAGAACTTTCCCATTTTCAACTTTGAAAATACTATAAATGATACTAACATCGACATTACTTCTATTATTTCTTGGGCTCGCAGGCATGGTTTAAAACTTAACGAAAGCAAGACTCAGACTATCGTTATTGAATCGTCTATACTTATACCTGAAATTGACCTGACTACTGTCCCTAAGTTGAAGATAATGGACCGTTATCTTGATTACAGTGATAAAGTGAAGAATTTAGAACTGTTGATAAACAGGAATTTGGGTTGGAAGGATCAGATCGTTAAGACTTGTAACAAAGTGTTTTCTGGAATTCACAGTCTTAAACGAGTACTGCTCCATGAACCTCATTCTAGTCTTAAGGCCGTCAACTTCCTCTGTAAGCCTAACATTACTTGCCTTCAGGGCTTCGTTTTCTTTTCTTAACTACTTATAACCCTCTGAAAGCTGCTTGATCATTACGTTTGACTGATAAAATTTCTCCTAGAAAACTTCAATGGACAGCTGAAACTCTATAGACTGTTTGCTGTAGACTTTCAAATCTTTGCAAACGTTGCCCTTGAAAGTATTTATGATACTCACCTAACTTTCCAGTGTCAGAGTACTCAGAGTTTGTGTTGAGCTTTTCTCTTCACTTGCAGTCGGTGTAGCCTTAGGCCCACAATTAATACATAACCAATCCATTTTTACTTTACAGGTTTTCAATTCAAGATTCAAGATTTTTATTGTCATAAAACACATAACAGTGCATGGACAAATGTCAAGTTTTTTACATTAAATTACTATGTACAACAACATTAAAATAGGCATAAAATACAGTTCAATATACAAAATGGCTAGAACAATAAAATTAGATGAAAAACAATTAAAGATAAAATAATGTAAGACTACATAATAGTAATAATGTTGACATATAATCTAGGTCATAATTCTAAAACTAGTTATGGCTTTCCCAATTTACAGTTAAAAAATCATCAATTTTATATAAACATTCATCCAGCAGAACATCCTTGATTTTTTCTTTAAATTTAGCATGGGACAATGATTTAATTCTATCTGGTAATGAATTATACAGTTTAGTAGAAATATATAACCAGTTTTTCTGTGAGCTACTGTATTTAAACTGCTGAACTCTTAAACAACCTTTATGTCTTGTATTATGAGCATGAAAGTCAGCATTGATATTAAAGAAATCTAAATTTCCATGAACAAAAGTGAGCAAATTAATGGAATACATAAAGAGAGGATAAATGGAAAACATTAGAATTCGAAGTTGTACAAACCAAGGTTTACAAGATGTTAATGCAGGTAAATTGCATATTAATCTAATAGCCCTTTTTTGGAGTATAAAAAGTTTCATACAAATACCACTAGATCCCCAGAGAACAATTCCATGTGTCAACTTACTTTGAATGTGAGCAAAGTATACAGTTAGTAAAATATAATTATCAACTGAGTTTCTTAATCTTCTAAGCATATATAAACCTTTAGCCATTTTTTTGGATACATAATCAACATGAGAATTCCGTGATAATCTATAATCTAACAATAGCCCTAAAAACTTTAAATTACTGTTCTCTGGAGAGTTTGAAACACTTCTATTGTGGCTAAAAGACAAATCACTGATTTTTTTCCCTGTTTAACGACAAGTTATTAGCAGCACACCAGTCCTGAAGTAATGTAAAACTAGAATTTAATTTATCATTAACTAAATATTTACTAATATTACTGACCTTCAAACCCAAGTCATCTGCAAATAAATATCCATCAATATCTACACTCTATATGCTAATTGGTAAGTCATTAATATATATATTAAATAGAATTGGCCCAAGAATTGAGCCCTGGGGCACACCATATTCAACTTTCCTACCTTTAGAAAAAGACCCATCTTTAAACACAAATTGTGTTCTATTTGTTAAATAAGATAGTACAAGCTCAACAGAATAAAATCTGTAAAAAGAGTTTTTTTACTTAAAATACTATGTTGTACAGTATCAAATGCTTTATACATGTCATAAGACCTAAAAATTACATTATTACCTTGTTCTAGATCATTAACTACATTATGAACTAGCTTAACTACTGCATTACATGTACTCCTGTTAGGCCTATAACCATACTGTTTATCAGTAAAAATACTAAAATTTTCAAAGTGCTCTGATATCTGTTTTTGAAGTAAAGATTCAAAAATTGTTGACACAATAGGAACAATTGATATAGGTCGATAATTGTTTTCAGCATTCCTATCACCTTTTTTGTAAACAGGTACAACCTTGATATTTTTCAATTTATGTGGGAAAACACAACCTTTGATTAGACATTCATTAAAAAGGTGTGTTAAAACCTTACTTATATAAATAGCGGAAATCTTCATAATAATAGCAGTTAAACCATATACATCCAAGCACTTGCTATTGTTTAAACTATTAATAGTCTTAAACATAATTTCTACAGTTACTTGTTTAAATTGAAAATTATACTCCGGTCTAGGATATTTATGAACATAAAAATTACTATCATTAATACAATCAGGAATAATATCACTAACTTTCTTAACATGATCAATAAAAAAATTGTTAAATTTATCAGGTGTTATTCCAACTGGAGTTGGAGCAGCTTTACAGTTGTTATTCGCAAGCATATTGGTGACTTGCCACAACTTTTTGATTTTATTTGCAGCATTCTGGATCAAATCATTAAATTACGATATCTTAGCATTTTTAATAGCATACTTGTTGTATTGTTTCTTAAATATTTTATATATATCCATTAATTGTTTACTATCATAAACTTTACTTAAGTTACATAACATATCACAATGAGTTTTCGTAAATTACTATCGTACCATTTGTTATCAGGCTTTGGCCTCTTATTTGAATAGGGGCCTAACTTAAAAGTGTAAAAGCAACATTCACTGCCCATAAGAATAGGTCATGAAAATTCTTAAACTTATCAATACTGTACACATCTATCCAATTGATTTGACTTAGCCAAAGGAATGAAAATTTGTATATTAAAATCATTTACTAATCTAACTATATTCTTAGGTTGATTTACATGAGACAAATGGACATCATTAACTAAACTAAAAACAATGGCATTATGATCAGGAACAACAGTATGAATGACCTCAGAGGACCCTTTGATATTATGTATGTTTGTTACAATATTATCAATACATTTGCTAGAAATTGGCCTGGTAACATCTGTAGTGCTAATATTAATTCCAAAACAATTAAACAAGTTTTGGAGATCACTTCTAAAAACATCATCAGCATTAGGTTTAACCAGGGCCGGCGCTAGAGGTTACGGTGCCCTAGGCGAAAAATTTTTTGTTTCGCCCCTATTTATATTTATAGTGATAAAAAACTACCACATCCCAGCTCCACTTTACAACCCGTACACTAAACCAACGACCCAAACATCTTATCTGATTTTGTGGACCCCTATTGTACTCCGAACACATTCATAATGGTCCCTGCTCGTAAACCCAAACCAGTTGACAGCTTAGTTACACGTCACATACACATAGAGTATTAATTTTATTTGGGGTGTACCCTTTTTTTTTACGTTAAAGAAAAACAGTGAAAATTATATCAAACACGACTCAATTTGGCATTCTGTTTTAAAATAAGCTTTTTAAGTAAGCTTTTAATTGATATAATCATGTATAAGAGAATATCCAGAAATTTTTGACTGCTAAGCACGGGATCAAAGAATATGGGTACTTTGATGACAAAAATGAAGACCTTACTAGTCAGTGCATGTTTAAATGTCTGTATTTTTCAAAATATTTCTTCAGAATTCTATTTTATATGTAACACGTATTTTTGAACATATTTGATTGTTAACTTCACCAAAATTTGAAAATTTAGGCTCAAAACAAACTACAATAATAATGATTAATTAACACTTGATTTAATCATAACAGTGAAAAGTTACAGCAAAAATGTATAAACATTAATAAATGAACACAATTAAAACTTTTGTTTTCTTGCTTTTTTCTTTGCAAACGATGACACCAAGTCACTAAGGTTAATGCTTCGTGCAACTTCTCACAGTGCTAACTACACCACTACTCACAGTCACACTCAAGGACGTAATTTTGCAATTCCCACCAACAATACCTTGCGTCAATTAAAACTCAACTTCTTTGTTTTACTTTTATCGTCAACAAATTTGCAGTAAATTATTTTACCCCAAAAAAGTTTTCCTTTAAAACTGGTTTTCCGTTTTTTTCTCTGGCGCCCCTGGAGTGTTGGCGCCCTAGGCAGTCGCCTAGTTCGCCTATACGGTCGCGCCGGCCCTGGGTTTAACATTTACATTGAAATCACCGCATACTACTAGACTAAAATTTGGCTTAAATGCTAAACAACATATATTGTACAGACATTCTAGAAAATTTTTAAAATACAAATAGTTATCATTATAGGGTCTATATGCAGAGATAATAACAATTTTTTCTTTGATTAATTCTACAGCAGTTGCTTCACAGACCATTTCAACTGAGGCATCTCTAACTCTATTCAATTCAAGAAAATCTATATTCTCCTTTACAAATATTACAGAACCCCCATGATTTTTAGTAGGTCTGCTGTAAAATGAAGCAAGTTTATACCCGTCCATGCGAGTAATGAGGAATCAGCAGCCTTCATCCAATGCTCAGCAATAGTAATAACACTAACACTGTATTTTGAGCAAAGCATATTAATAAGCATCCTATTGGTCGAAACGGATGGTGGGGGCTATATTCTGAGAATTCCATGGGAATATGTAGGGAAAGCACTTCAATTACGCGGGAAAAAGCGGGAAATGTAGGGATAAACGGGAAAAGTGTGATCAGTCGTGTGATAGAATCGAAACGGTAAGGCTATAAGCGTATTTCGAGGTTATGTTCTTCATCGACGCTCAGTCGTAGACTCGTAGAATAGAGTTGGAAACTTGGAGCGGTGCGGCCACAAGCCCGTTTCTAGGTTATGTCGTTATGTCCGCCGACGTTACAGAACGCTAGTGTGGCCGGTTGCCCAGTGTTCTAGGTCCCATATTGAGTTGTGGTGGGGGAAACGGCGTTTAATGTCGTCGTTGTCAATTTGAGAGTCATTGACAACAGGAGACGTCTGCTGCGTGCCTGGCACCGAGCTCGCCACCCAGATGTGAAGCGGCGCCTCAACAGGCTCTGGCTGACCTCAAGCAACTACTGGACGACTACAGGACGGAGTCCTGGACTGGCTACCTTGAGACTCTGGACATAGACGACGGCAGCGCTTGGAGGGCTGCTAAGACCCTACGATCAGTCAAGCCTACAAGCCATCCCCTACAGGGACGACAGGGCTTGGTGTACACCGCCCAAGAAAAGGCCACGGTGTTTGCAGACACTATGGAGGACCAGTTCACCCCTCACCCAGACATCTTTGATGCAGACCACGTGGAAGTAGTGGAAGCCTTCCTGGGGAACTACTTCTCAGACGACCCTACGATCGAAGAGGAGGAAGACGAACTGTACCCCTTCACGTCGGAGGAAGTTGCCTCCATTGTGGCATCCATATCACCCTTTAATTGCTCTGAATGTAATGCTTCCTTTAAAAAAGAAATATATCTAAATCATCACAAAAGAAAAACCCATAATAATGTAAAAACATCTGTCATTTTCAAGAAGAAATGTCCTCTTTGCCCTCATGCATCATTAGGTCAAAGTAACAAAAACATATATAGTCATTTTAAAAAAGAACATAATATTTCCATACACATTGAACATCATACGTTTCGTTCATTCATAGAATTTGATGCTTGGAAGAAAGAAATTGAAAAGGGAACTGTAACATTTTTCAGGAAAAAGCGCACTTATCTTACCCCTTCCAAAAATACTGAAACATACCATTGCCACAGAAGTGGCATGTACACATGTAAAGGGTCAAAGAAAAGAAACCTAAAACAGTCAGGTTCTTCCAAAATTAACGGTTTTTGTCCATCCTCAATAAAGGCAGTATTTAAGGACAACGATGAAGTGCATGTTACGTACATACCATGTCATGTGGGTCATTCTAATGAATTGAGACACATCAGATTAACAAACGAAGAAAGAAAGTTTATAGCCGTCCAACTGGCAACGGGGAAACCTTATGAAACAGTGTTGAAACAAATAAGGGGTTCAATTTCCAACTCTATACTCAATAGATTTCATCTTACTAACAAGAAAGATATAATAAATATTGAAAAAAGCTTCAATCTCCATGAAGAATCAATTAAACATCCTTATGATCCAGTTAGCATTGAGTTTTGGGTAAAAGAGCTCAATGAATCAGACTCTACAGCCTTGCTTATTTATAAACCACAAGGAACAGAATCTTCTGAGTATAATTTAACAGCTGATGACTTTTTGTTAATTTACATGTCTAAAGTTCAAAAGAAAATGCTACAAAGTTATGGCTATGATAACATTTGTATTGATGGTACTCACGGGTTAAACAATTATAACTTTCAATTATACACCATCTTAACTTTGGATGAAACGCGAGAAGGTTTTCCAGTTGCCTTCATGTTTACCAACCGACAGGATGAGAATATTATGGAGTTTTTTTTTAAATTCAATTAAGGCTACAGTAGGA
>JAQJVL010001062.1:80761-195025 GCA_035578905.1 Stictocephala bisonia | reverse complement strand
TTTTAATTTTTAATATTTCAGGTTCTTGACAGTTGATCATATGTTTGGTTAACTTTTGTAAATAATGTAATTAAAGAGTTTTTCTACATTATTAATAGATAATACAAAGCTTGTGAAATTTGATTATATCAAACATAAATGTACAAGTTTTATATTTGATTTCCTGCCATGGCTATAGATTATTTTTGGATTGTATAATATCCAAAGTTAAAGTAGTTCGAGAATTATTAGTGAGCATAGTGTCATGGTATATTTATGATAGTATTATTTCAATTTCATGGAATTTGAATTTAAATAATCATAAGATATTGAATGTTGATATTTTACACTTCACTCTCCAATAACAATGGGATTTGAATGAATTGTTTTATTGGGTACTTTAAAAGTACAAAAATATTTCAGGCTGCTGAAGTGCACAAAATCTAATTTTGAACAAAAGCAGTATATTTTTCTAGTTTCATTTATGGGCACAAATTTACAGTTGGCTGCTGGTATTTCAAAACTGTTGGCCCAACAACTTTATTATTGGTTGGCCCAACAACATAGTTGATGGTTGGCCCTACGTTGGGAATTGGTTTGTTGGCCAACCGTAAGACTTACTGCCAAAACATACCGTTGGCCAACCGTTAGCAGCTACATTGGGCCAACAATTTGCCAACAATTTTTGCTACTGGGGTAGGACCAATGGCAATAAATGTCGGATATGGAGGAGACTTTATGCTGCATGGTATAAAACAATGGGCCCAGCAAATATGAGAATATTTTGCTCTTGGCATGTGCTAAAAGCTTGGAGGAAAAATATTATCTCAAAAATAAAAAATAAAGCCAAGCACGAAGAAATGTATAAAGTTCTCAAAGTCTTGCTGTATGAAACTGATGTAAATACATTCCATTTACTTTTGGAGAAAACAATCAAAAAATTACAATGTGATGAGGAGTTGCATGAGTTCTTGACATATTTCGAAACTTACTACAAAACGAAATACTCAACCTGGGCATACTCTTACAGAATTCATGCAGGAATCAACATAAATATGTCAATTGAAAATTTCAACAGAATGTTAAAGCATTTGTATTTAAAAGGAAAAACAGTTAGAAGATTAGACTAAACGTTGTGTGCAATTTTGACTCTTTTAAAAGATAAGTTGTTTGATCTAATTATAAAATTAACTAGAGGAAAACTTGTTACAAAATTAAGAAATCTGCGAACAGCCCACAAAAAAAGTTTACTAATAGACAATGAGTATATAACAAAAGAAGATGATAAGTGGCAAGTTTTATCCTCCTCACAGTCAGAATTTTACATTGTAAAAAAAATAAAAAATTGCAGGACATGCCAATTACAATGCACTCACTGTAATACATGCTTCCATGAATTTGTTTGTACTTGCCTAGAAAACTGTATTAAAAATAACATGTGCAAGCATATTCATGCGGTAGCCAAACACATACAAAGAGATATTGATAGCACAGAGCTAGAAACTAATACATCTCACATGGTCGACTTACCATTACAAAATGATCTTTTGGAAGATTTTGTCCAAAGTGCTTCCACAGTGAAGAAATGTACAACATTTGAAGAGATAAAAAATGAAATGGACAGAGCTTACCAAAACTTACAAGGTCTAATGACAACAACTGAACAAATGGAGTATGTAACCAACGAATTAAAGAGAATAACAACCACAGTTGAGGCAATGAATCAAGCTACATCAAGCTCTCCTGTCTTAAAGGTGACTTATTTTCAATTGTTTCCTTATTTTTATTTATTTATCTATATCAATGTTTAGCAAGAATATTTAAGTAGATAACAATGTTATACTGTTGCATAACTAATATTTATTTATACATTTCAATTATAATAATTTTTAAATTATTATAACAATTAACTAAAGCTTTTATTTCTTTTGGAAAGTTGCTCCCGTATGACATCTTCTTATTGAACAGTTCTTTAGTACTGTATGCCCTTCTACACTAATGTTATCCCTTGTGTGGTATTTTTTTTAATGATTTTAAATTCATATTCCATTTGAGGGTATAATTTATAGTTACTAAGATATACATGTTGTAAACAGTCAGTATTCTTAATTTTGTAAGTGAATTTCTAACCGACTTTTTTAATTTGTTAATTTCACTACTTAATATATAATTAGTAGTCAAACCGCAACTTTTTAATTTATTAGTTTTCTTTGCTTTTAAATCAATAAAATATTATTTTTATTGATAGTAACAACTCACAAGAAATGTGAATTAGTTAACAATACATATGTTTGAAAAAGTCAAGTAATTTAGTACAAGGAATGCTGATTGATCTCATCCCAAATAAATTTCTCATAGTTGTCAGACAAAATTTGCTATAAATCATTTCATAATAATTTAGATTTTTTAACATAAATCACTAAAGATCTGTTGTTATTTTTGTTATTTATTTATATTATGGAAACCTTATTATTAGGCAGTGAAAAACATACAAATATTGTTTCTTTTTTTAGAAGAAATGTATCTCAACAAAATTTAATATGGTGCATCAAAGAAAATTTTATAAAAAGAAAAAAATATTGAAAAAACCTACAAAACCCATCCTTACTTGTAAGGAAAAAAATGTTATCAGTTTGAATTTGATAATGGACATAAATGATGTTATGTAAGTAATATCAATATATGTGTGTGTGTGTGCGTGTGTGTGTGTGTGCGTGCGTGCTTGTGTGCGTGTGTGGGTTAAATAGAAACTATTACTAGTATTAATAATATATGGTATAAATTAGAATAAAGGTACAATAAATAAGATAACTATATAATATACAATAATGAGATAACATATAATAACAAAGACTACATGTGAATATGATAGGTAACTATAAATATTATTTGCCCAATCCAAGGTGTATGTTATGGAACAAAAAAGTGAATGAAATCAACATGACAAATATAGAGATTGAATCATTAATAATATGAATGAAAAATACAACAAAAAAACAATTTGATTTGACAACATTACAAATTATACAACAAGAATAACAATAAATATCAAGTAAACAGCACGAAAAAATTTGCATAACTATTATATTATACAAACGTGTACATGCCAGGGTATGAAACATATCAAATTGCATGTCTGAAAAACAAATAAAAATGTAAATTTAGGAAAATAATTACTATTGCTACAGATAGTGAAGAAGAATGTAGAAATCAATTTGAGTCGGAACAGTTTTTAAATGAATAATCTAGGAATAAATTGATGATTATACTTGCATTTTATTGATTTATTCATGACGCAATCAGATATTTAGTCTAGACTAGTAGGCCTATTTATTACTAATATCTTTGCAATAATTGTTGCAGTATTACACACAATTATTTCCTGCGACAAAAGAGAAAATTGTATTGGAAGTCATTTATAAGAGAAATGATAACATGACATTTCACATTAAATTTTAATATATACAGTCATTATTCATTAAATATAATTTGGTCCTTATTTGCAGCCAATTCAGTTGTTCATTTACAAAATATCATTTTATTTGTTGAAATGTGTCATTTTATTTTCAGGCTTTAAGATAATCCTGAAATGATGTAAATAATACACCTTTTTATTGTAAATATATATAAATAACAAATTGTAAATATTTGCTGCAAGTATTTAGTCAACTGTTTCTTCAAGCGTTCTCTGTAAGTACATTAGTTCTATAAATTAACTATAATTAAGACAAGACAAATTAAGTCCAGTAGGTCTGGTCTAATAATTGACAAGCATATCAAGATAAGCAAACCAAAAGCCAGACAGCTCCTCTACAGCTGACTGTCTAGACAAGTAGAAGCTCCCTCTTGCGTCTCAAATTGACTACGACGACATTAAACGCCGTTTCCCCCACCACAACTCAATATGGGTCCCGCAACACAGTTAAACCGTCCACACTAGCGTTAGCGTTCAGCGTTCTGTCCACACTGACACTACCGTTCTGGCGTTCTGTGCCGACGATTGGCAGGTTTGTAGGGATGGGAAATGTAGTTCATCAGACGGAGTTAGTTCACTCCGGAGTTATAATGACTCGGAACTAGTTCCGCGGAGTCGTTCCAACTCCGAACGTCGTTCCAGTTCAACGTGGAGCGAAGCTCAAGTAAGTCGCTCCGAGTGGATGCGCGCGCATCACGTACTTCAATCCTTTGTTTTGATCGTTCCAACAACTCTGGAACTATGTTAGTTCCATGGAGTGGGGACTGGGGAGAGATACTGTACGTCGACACTGCAGCCGCTCCGACAGTGGTTGCGCGCGCATCTCGTTCTCACTCCTTTCTGTTGGTAGTTCCAAAAAGATAGAAATCCAGTCTATTATTGCTTTGTTTTAGGTTATATCCAGCTAACAATTTGAATTGTGTATTTTATTTAATTATTTTACAAAGAAAAAGTATGGATGTCTCAGGAATTTTCCAGCAGAAAGTAAAGTATTGTATATTTAATATGCGTATATTTATGACATATAATACTCATTCTAGTTCCGAAATGAACTAGTTCCGCACTAGCACTCGGAGTTGGAGTTGTAACTCCTTAACCGGAGTAGTTCCTTTGTTGTCGTTCACTCCGGAGTTACCCATCTCTACAGGTTTGGCCATAGTGAAAAGCCCTGGCACAGAACGCTAGTGTGGACGGTTTAACTGTGTTGGGGACCCATATTGAGTTGTGGTGGGAGAAACGGCGTTTAATGTCGTCGTTGTCAATTTGAGACGCAAGAGAGAGCTTCTACTTGGCTATACAGTCAGCTGTAGCGGAGCTGTCTGCTGGCTTTTGGTTTGTTTATCTTTACATGCTTATCAATAATTATTGGACCTACTGGACTTAATTAGTCTCGTCTATCTTATTTCTATGAATTTTATTTATAGTTAATTTATAGAACTAATGTACTTACAGAGACTGAAGAAACAGTTGACAAAATACTTGCAGCAAATCATTGTATTAATCATATATACAGGTTACTATTTACACAACATTTACAATTTGTTATTTATATCATATTTACAATTAAAATGTGTTGTATTCATTACATTATTTACATCAATTTTGTAGCCTGTACATCGATTTTCTTAAAGCCTGAAAATAAAATGACACATGTCAACAAATAAAATGATATTTTGTAAATGAACAACTGAATTGGGTGCAAATAAGGACCAAATGATATGTAATGAATAATGACTGTATATATTAAAATTTAATGTGAAATGTCATGTTATCATTTCTCTTATAAATGACTTCCAATACAATTTTCTCTTTTGTCGCAGGAAATAATTGTGTGTAATACTGCAACAATTATTGCAAAGATATTAGTAATAAATAGGCCTACTAGTCTAGACTAAATATCTGATTGCGTAATGAATAAATCAATAAAATGCAAGTATAATCATCAATTTATTCCTAGATTATTCATTTAAAAATTGTTCCGACTCAAATTGATTTCTACATTCTTCTTCACTATCTGTAGCAATAGTAATTATTTTCCTAAATATACATTTTTATTTGTTTTTCAGACATGCAATTTGATATGTTTCATACCCTGGCATGAATTATACGTGTATAATATACGTGTATATTATATTATACACGTTTGTATAATATAATAGTTATGCAAATTTTTTCGTGCTGTTTACTTGATATTTATTGTTATTCTTGTTGTATAATTTGTAATGTTGTCAAATCAAATTTTTTTTTGTTGTATTTTTCATTCATATTATTAATGATTCAATCTCTATATTTGTCATGTTGATTTCATTCACTTTTTTGTTCCATAACATACACCTTGAAATTTTTTCTATCACTAAACACCTTACAGCAGTATTCACATTTATTTTTTTTTTGATTCCATCAGTAAAATTATTTGTAGGCCTATAAAAAAAATATATTATTCTATTAGTTTTTATTCAATTTTATTGTTATATTATTGCAACTATTGTATATTGGCGGATGCCGTTGAAAGAATACATAAATAAATATCTAATTTAATATTTAGTGACAAGATGTTGTGATAAATAATATCTGTTACAAGTTAAGATGCCTGTTACTCTAAAAACTATTTTAAATATTCAATCAAGAATCAAGATTTATTAAAGCCACCGACCAACAATACATGGCATAGGCCACGTCAATTAATTAATTACAATATATGTGAATCCTTGCATTGAATAATTTGTAGACACATTATACATAAACACAACTAAATAAATAATGTGGTAATAACAGCGATAAATTTTAAAATATTTAAGACGACAGAGTAAAAAGTATGGTACAAAAAAAAAACAGTATTATAATTATTGCTATTTAGTGTTTTTTTGAGTTTGTCAACTTAATTTACAAAATGAAACACTTTTAATGCCTGTAGACTATGGAATATAAACTTTATTTAAATTGAAACTTTCTGATTAAAGTTAGAGTTTGAGGCCTTTAAACATAACTGACAGGAGTAAATACAGATAAGTACTTTATGTTGTATTCATAATGATAGTTTTGTTTATTTATTTATTCCAACGGTGAACACCATTTTACAATATTTTGACAGTGAGATATACATGCGACAAAGATACAACATTTTACATTAGCATGCTAATAAGTGTTGAAAGATGACTTATGCCATCAAGCTAGACTTGATAATAACTTGTATAAATATTAAACAACAACTATGTACAACATTGATGAATACTTAAATAAATTAGACATGGCAATACTGTGTGGTTATGTGTATATGTACATTGATGGCAACATGCAATTTGTGTGCAAAGTGCAATGAACATTTAAAAGACCAACAGAAAAGTGCAATGAACATTAAAAGACCAACAGTCTTTTAGTTAGATTGATTGATTATGTATGTTTAACATTCTTTAAAGATAGTGATAAGGAATTAATTGATTATAAAAGACCAACAGTCTTTTAGTTAGATTGATTGATTATGTATGTTTAACATTCTTTAAAGATAGTGATAAGGAATTAATTGATTATAATACTTACTGATTAATTATAACACTTATAACACTACAGAACGCTAGTGTGGACGAAAACAATTGTTATCTATAAAGCAGACGACATCACTCACTCATCCATCAATTCCCGCCATAGGGTTGGAGGGGCCCCTCCCCTCCAACCCCCACCACAACTCAATATGGGTCCCCAACACAGTTAAACCGTCCACACTAGCGTTCTGTAGCCCTGGCCGCCAGGACATCACGGAGCTGTTAGACCTTTCACATATCTTTGGCTCATCCTAGATAAAAAAAACCTTCTCACACATATTGTTCATACAGGTAATCTTATCTTCATTGCTATTGATTTCTTAGATAATCCTAATTAACTTTAGTTTTCTTAAATAAGGTTTATCGTTAGGCAAATTTATCACTGGATCAGGCTTTTAGATTTGTCAAATAAAGTGCCCTTTGGGCAATTTATACACTTTCTTGCCACCTCTACAAATACGATTTCATGTTGAAAAAGTAGTGAAATATGAGTTTATATATCTTGAGCAGTTTGATTTCATCCGCGAAAAAACCCGTTTTTTACCGAAAAATTGAAAAACTAGTTTATCTGATAGTGAAAAAACCAACTTTTTTAATAATTGTTATTTGTCGACAACTTTTTTTTAATTTCTCGTGTTTTTTATGCTGAACACAAATATATAACTGGTTTTGTAGTAAAATTATTTTTTCAGCTCGAAAAATGCATTTTTTTACTGACATATCCAAACATAACCTAACTTATCCTATTTGTCTATTTTCTCAACAAAAATTCGCAATGTGTTTGGCCTCCGTGGCGGCCTGCCACCCGTCACTCCGGAGGGAATGTAGGTGAATTCGGTTTATGCGATTAATAGTTGTTGTATATATAATAATCGAGTAATGGCCGCTTTTTCCATTATGAGATAGTAGTTTTTGTTACATCTCGAGAAATATTTGTAATAGACCAAAATAGTTTTCAAATTCATATGTGTATTCAAATTCAAATAAATAGGTACCACAAATCTTAATAGGATGAAACAAAGGGCGGTATTTATGCCACCAAAAAAATTGGAACATTTTGCTTGAAATGGCTCTAGAATTGGCTGTAGTTTCATGAGATATGCTTTTTATTCCGCGGAAATAACGTATTTTACTAAAAAATTCTAAAAAAAAACCAATGTCACAACTTTTAGTACTTTTTTCATATTTCCGTTAATTTAAATGGAATTTTAATCATCTTTTTTATTTCCATGTTTTTTTTAACTGAATACACATTTGAATTAGAAAACTATTTTGGGTATTTCTGCAGTTTCATGCCAACAAACAAATTTGGAACATTTTGCTTGAAATGGGTCTAGAATTGGCTGTATTTTCATAAGATATGCTTTTTATTCCACGAAAATAACGTATTTTCGCCCATGCCTTTTTATTTAATGCAACTCCATTTGGAATTTTTTACTTATCAATTATTATTGGGTTTTCTCCTAAAAGACGCACAAACAGTGCCCGATTCACAACATTCTTATCGAACTCTAAATCCAGCTTCGTCACTGGAGGATATCGCAGTTGTTCAGCAGGTACAAGCACTCATGCAAAACCAAAGATAACTGTGCAACAAACGCAGCAGACAGGGACAGGACAAACGGATGACGGAGGGGTGAGCGAGCGAGCGAGTGTGTGCTCGACGCTCAAGGTTATTAGAGGGAAGAGAGCTTGTTGTGACAGGCAAACTCCAGAGAAGAACTTTCCAGTATAGTAAATTCTCTAGATTTCCGGACGGGCCGAAGTATTTTCTACCAAGTAGTAGCATTTTATTATTCACTTCGTTTAGAGGAAATGCTAATACTTCATAGTATTTTCTTCGAGAATGTTCTACTTTTTATTCACATCACCCATAAGATTTGCCTGCTTATAAACATTTAAACTAAACGGACTTGTGCAGCAGTCTAATAATAATTCCCTATAAATAACAGCAACTGTAAATAAACAGCAATATAAGCAACATAACTTGTTTAGCCTAGTATAAGAAAATTAACTAAAGTGTACACCTGTATAAACAATACAATTTATATAGGCCTATTTTAAGAAACAGTACAAAATACAAAACACAAATATTGAAAGCAATCTCGTAACCGTATATACAAAAATTACGTTACCAATAATTACCACATAAATATAAAATTATACATATCTATAATATCAATATATAGAAACATAATATAAAGAAAAAAATATATTGTTTAAAAAACAACTGTATTGTATTGAATAAATATGTATAATAATAAAAATATACTATTGGTTTGGGAAAAATAATATTTTAAGTTAATGCAACAAAATTTTGATAGTCAGTAATTAGTAGTAGTTAACTAATTATTTACTTCTGCATGACTAACTAGTAGGTAACCTAACAGACTGTAATTTCTTAATTGTATCGTTAATTTATTGTATAATTGTAGCTAAACGCATAATATCTTCTTGTTCAAATAACCAATTTCTGGATTTCCGATTAAAACTCATAATTGACTTGCACTTCCGATTTGTTAAATAGTGATGGTACAAGAAAAATACAAAGAAAAATAATCTTTGTAAAAAACTTGATTACTTTCGGTTTCTTGATATAATTAGATGTGTTGTAATTATGACGTAAATTCTCTGTTGCATTATTTCCACTTCGTATGAAAAATATCTGTAAAATCTTAAAAGACATTAAGTTGTTAGACAGGTAAAATTTGTAACTGTAAATATAGAGGAAAAGAAGATTTTTCTTTGCTTTTATGCAAAATAATTTGAATAAATCTGTTTTGTGGACTCTCTCTTTTTTCATAAATTTTTTATTTGAACTTCCCCAACAGGATATTTCATATTAAAATTTAGATTGTATCAGCGTGTAATATAGGCATTTAAGTAAGTCAACATTGTATATATTTCTAAGGTAGAAAACATTTCTTATATTACTTCTCAAAGTACACAATAACTGGTCAGTATGTTCTTTCCAATACAATCTTTCATAAATTATAACACCTAAGTATTTGAATATACATTCAATTGATTGGCAATTACAAGGTTAATAACTAACCACAGTCAAAAGAATGACATTTAATTTCGTTTTCAAATTTAAAGTTACTAAATCCAAAGTTTAATAATTTAGTTTTAGCAACATTTACAATCATTCTATTATTTAAGCACCATTGTTGTAAAATATTTAAATTAAATTGTACATTATCCCATAACTGCTGTTAATTTTCACTCCAAGACAGGAACGCAAATGCTACAACAGAACCTTTAAAATGTTGATCTAATAAATCGTTAACAAAAAAGAGTGCTCCGAAAAGCACGGATCCCTGAGGGACTCCTTTAACAATTTTGCAGGGTTCACTGTAAAAAGCGCCAATTTTAAGAACTTGTTCTCTTTCTGTCAAGTATTGTTTGAATCATTCTAGTTTTTTAATAATTTGTTATGGTCTATAAGATTGAAAGCTTTGCGAAAATCAACAAAAACCGCTGAACACTTATTCCCAACATTAATTCCAGCGTAAACCCTTTCTGTAAAGTACATCAGTGCATCCTCAGTACTTCTGCCTTTAGTAAAATCAAATTATTTTTACTATAAAATTTAAGTTGTATAAATATTGCAAGAGCCGTGATTTCAAGACTTGTTCAATGACTTTTGAAAAGACTGACAATATACTAATTGGTTTCAGATTATCAAATTTAATATCATTTGACCTTTTTAGGTATTGGCACAACTACGCTTTTATCCAATAAATTGGGAAACAACCAGTTGAGAAACTAATATTTATTATGTGTTCCAAAGCCGCAGCTAATAAATCCACACAATCTTTAAACAAATAGAATAAGTTTATTCCAAAATCTTACATAATTGTGGCCCTGCTAAAACATACTTGTCAGCAGGGTACATCTTAACCATAACATATAATAATATAAATTAGTACATAGTAATATAATAAATTTAACATATTCTTATCAGTAATTGTAACAGAAACAATGGCAACTGGTGGACAAATAATTTACCTAGTGTATAAAAGTGGCAAATTTAAGCAAGTTAATTGATATTACATAGATAAACTATCTAATAACAAGTACTAGGATTATATTTATAAAAAGGTTCCCAAAGATGGTGCCTTTGTACATTTCATGAGTAATGGGTGGAGCTGATTAGCTTCCCTTACCCCAATTTAAAAACAGGTTTCTCTGTCAGATGTGATTTAACATGTTCTCAAACTAGACAGATGCTTTAACTAGTCAGTTCGGTATCAGCTCCAACCATATGCACTATAGGCTCTAAGCTTACATGTTTTTTCTGTATTGAAAAATTATTAATGGTGAAATAAACAAGAAATCAGATTTGTAGAGAAAATTTTAAAATATGTTTGAAAGTTTATATCATACAGTCTTTTAAGTTTAATTTTGTACAGTTTATTTTTCATTTTGATTTTATTGATTATTCCTGTATTTATCCATGGACTTGACTAGGTTAGGTTAACTATGCTTTCATAGTTTTACTAGATTGCGCTTTTATTTCTGTACCATACTCAATAGCATTATTCGTCGTTTCATAAGGTCGATCCATAAATGTATTAATATATTGGCACAGCATTATGCTTGTAAGTAGCAATGCACTTGTCCTTAAGGCGTCTGTCCTTGAGCTGCACAATGAGAGGAGGTATCACTCTAGGCCAGAAGGTTGGAACCCGGTGTGCTGCCATATCATCAGCTTTCAGCTCCACTCCCATCGCCGCCCCGACATCAGTTGCATTGCTGACTGCATTTTTGTTGGTAGTCATGGGAATGCTTTGAATTTCAAGGTTATTCTTCCTGGAGTACTGCTCCATGAACCTCATTCTAGCCTTAAGGCCGTCAACTTCCTCTGTAAGCCTAACATTACTTGTCTTCAGGGCTTCGTTTTCTATTTTTTACTACTTATAACACTCTGGAAGCTGCTTGATCATTATGTTTGAATGATAAATTTTCTCCTAGAAAACTTCCAAGGACAGCTGAAACTCTTTAAACTGTTTGCTGTAGACTTTCAACTCTTTGCAAACATTGGCTTTGAAAGTATTTATGATACTCAACAAACTTTCCAGCGTCAGAGTTGGTGTTGAGCTTTTCTCTTTACTTGCAGTCGGTATAGCCTTAGGCCTACAATTAATACATAACCATTCCTTTTTTGCATAATGGGTTTTCAATGACATATCTTTGACACATGCTAGATAAAAAAACCTTCTCACACGTATTGTTTATACAGGTAATCTTATCTTCATTGCTATTAATTTCTTGTTCACATAAACTGCATAAGCCAAACATAATGGATATGTTTTAATAAACTATGGTTTGAATGATAAATATATAATCAAGTGAACTGATACAGCCGGGACAACCTCAAAACTGCGGAGCGCTCGACGCCACGTTCGCACAGTATGAGATACACAAGCGCTCTCCATTTTTTTCATGTTCTTGTGCTTTGATACTGTATTTTATTTTTATACTTTAAATGTTGGTATTTCAAATACACTCATTTAATGTTATCTATGCTATCTGATTCCTTAAAATTTCGTAGGCATAAGGCAATAGCCAATTTTATTTATTACAGTTTTTCAAGAAATGCAATTATGTTATTCATATACATACAAGGGTAAGTTTGTTAGGCAGTAAAAAGCATTAGTTTACATGATGCATGTTAGATTGTCGTTCGATAAATTCATATACATACAAGAGTAAGTTTGTTAGGTAGTAAAAAACATATTAGTTTAGTGATGCATGTTAGATTGTCATTCGATAACCATGTTGTAGGATTTATTTCACCTGGAAACAGACTCTGGTCAGAATATGTAATAAGTATAATTTAAGACCGTAAGAATCACTGCTCGTCCAATTTTTCACCAGCAAACTAGCAGAGCAGTTTAGTCAGATTTAGATTTGTGCTAGCTTTGGCTAAGAGAAAGTAGACTTATGTTGAAGTTATATTTGAATATCAGTTTATTTGAATATATATACAGGGTGTCCCGTCAGTACTGACCAAAATTTCACGAAGTTATACTATAGGTCAAAACAAAAAATTTTCATTATATAATGTATAGTCACATCTTGCTTAGTTTTCTGTCTATCTGTCTGTATATGTTTTTTAGAAAATAATTTATATCTTCAAAATGGTTTAAGATATCAAGTTAAAACATAGTACATTTACTTACCTCATTAGTGTACATCTAAAATAAAAGTTTCAAAATTTAAACAAAATAGCGGCCATTTAAAACTTTCAAAGCCTAATAACTTTAAAACAAGTGATGTTATAGAAAAATGACAAGACACATACAAAGTAGCTCCTTTTAATACAAAAATTTTGGTACCAGTTTTATTTTTCTACAGTAAGTTGTTACTGAAATAAGTAAGATTTCTCAAGGAAAGGTCTGTGTTTTATTTGAAAACACATTGGAATTTTGAATAAAACACAGACTTTTACTTTAGAAATCTTACTTATTTCTGTAACAACTTACTGTAGAAATATAGAACTGGTACCAAACTTATTTTATTAAAAGGAGCTATTTTATATGTGTCTTGTCATTTTTCTATAACATCACTCGTTTTAAAGTTATTAGGCTTTGAAAGTTTTAAATGGCCGCCATTTTGTTTATGTAAATGATATAATTTTAAAACTTTTATTTTAAATGTACACTAATAAGGTAAGTAAATGTACAAAGTTTCAACTTGATATCTCAAACTATTTTGAAGATATAAATTATTTTCTAAAAAACATATACAGACAGACAGAAAACTAAGCAAGATGGGACTATACATTATATGATGAAAATAGTTTGTCTTGACCTATAGTATAACCTCGTGAAATTTTGGTCAGTACTTATTGGACACCCTGTATGTATATTGACCTACCCGCTCGTACAGTGGCATTGACCCGCTCCGCCCACCCATACACGTACATTCTCGTTGACCCACCAGCCCGCCCATACACATACATTCTCGTTGACCATCATTCTAGATAGATAGATAGAGAGAGAGAGAGAGAATCATATTTATTGGTTTTTTTTTCATATTTATTTAACACAAGAAAGAGAAAATAATGCTTGTGTTAAGAAAGTGAACAAAATTCTAATAGTAGAAAGTGTTCCTGTCTTAAATCGAATTTATGAATATTTGTACAGTCATATGTTCACCGGCAGTTATATTTTGCCTAGCCGGCAGGTAATTTTTAGTCGATCTGCACACTTTTTAAATTAAAAACAAATATATATGCAGTGTAAACATACTAATGTTTGCTAACATTGTGATCACAAAAGAATAGGCATTATATAATGTACAAAAAATATATCAAAACCATTTTATGTTTTTTCCCGGTAACTTGAATTAAAAAAAAAATACTAACAAAAAAAAGAAAATGGTTGGGATATACCATAAAAACAAAGATGTTTTAACAAAACCAAAAATTGAAGACAGCCAAGATATTCTAAATGCTATGTAGTTGTAGAAAATGTACAGATAATGAATGATACATTTAATATAAATAAAAATACTGTACTCCAAAAACTGCATACACTACACAACACTGAAAATTGTTTCAATGGAAACAGTTGTAATAAAAGATTTACTTTACTAGAAATGCTGTATAGTTACTACATAGTTGTAACATACACTAAAATTTTGAAAAAAATGTGCTCTTCAAAATATATAATTTTTTTGTATGTTTATCTTGGAAGGTGTGAGCTTATAATAAATAGTTATAAATAAATAAGAACCTACCATAATACATGCACTGAACTATTTTATGAGTCTAGACTGTTTCATTAAAAATAACTCATCAATGTATACTAATAACTAAACATGATACTTATTACACCATATAAACTAATATTTTTGCCATAAAATTAACAAGCAGAAATACACTACACAACTCTGTTTACAAACATTGAAAACAGTCATAACTTTACTTCCTGCAGCATGACTGGTGGCTCCATGGGACCATACCATCTAGGGATATTGGTCTGGACCCGTTGCTTTCGATGGGAACAGACTCAATGATACCTAAGTACAGAATTGACAGGCAGGTCAGGGCCTTCCTTCCAAGTAAAGATAAGTGGATGGGAAGTACCGAGCCTGCAAAAGTCAAAGGAAGCGTCTGGTATACGGACGGCTCATTTACAGAAGGAGGCGTGGGTGCTAGGGTGTGCGGGAGGGAGCATGGAAAGTTCTGTCTGTACCTCTGGGGGCCCATGCTACCGTCTTCCAGGCGGAGGTGATGGCTATCATGACAGCCACACAAGAAGAAATGTGTCTAGGTGGCTTCGGAGGAGTAGTTTCCATCTGCTCGGACAGCCAGGCGGCGATAAAGGCGATCATGGCCCCACGTACAAGCTCTAAGTTGGTATGGGAGTGCCAGGGGTTCCTGGAGACTCTTTGCCAGCGTAAACAGGTGAGACTCATATGGGTCCCTGGGCATGCTGGTATTGACGGAAATGAGAAAGCCGATGCATTGGCTAGGAGAGGGGAAAATTGCCCTCTGCTGGGACCAGAGCCGGCATTTGGTATTACTTTTCAAAAGGTAAAAAGAAGAATTGACAGGTGGACCTCTGAGGAACACGATGGCAGATGGAGGACCGAGTCTGGGCTCAGGCAGTCTTGTGCACTTATCCAAGGACCGGATTGCAGGTACAGCAGAGATTTGCTGAGCTGTAACTGGGCCAAGGTGAGGGCGGTTACGGGAATGCTGACCGGACATAATCTTCTTCACAGACATATGAAGATAATGGACCTAACAGAGAGAGGACTCCACATGTGAGCCCTGTGAGGAGGATGAGGAGAGCTCCATACACATCTTTTGTTATTGTGGAGCTCTCTCATCTCTTAGGCATAGGACTCTGGGCGCCGCTTTTCTGGAACCAGAAAACATTAGAAGGGCTACACTCGGGGAGATCATGTCCTTCATAAGGGGGACTGGTCTCTTGTGTCACTGTCGTCAGGCTCGGGGTGCAAAGGGCCATGGAGTCTAGGCGCGGTGGGCTTGTTGACAAGACCACAACCTGGTGTGTATCTATCTATCTACTTCTTGTTATTCGATCATATTTTACTCCTACAGCAGTGTATCATATATCACTGCAATCTGCAACTCATGTAGCGTCTAGTGGCTTTGGAATTATTCACGTAACGTGAAAACTGGTACTATTATAAGTGATAATCTGCGCCCCTGCATTAAATGCAGTCAACCGCACTGTGCCGGTACGGTACGAGAGTTAAATTATTCATTTAATGTTTGAAGTTACTTTCGGCTTTAATCTAACAGAAAGGGCTCTTAAACATTTAAGGGGTTCATTTGATCCAAGAATTATTAATTGGTAATAGACAGCTCTAATTACAGTTTTAAAGATTTCATAAATATAGCACCCCTTATATGTTAACTTATGTGTAAAAAACACTCTGCTGTTTTGTTCGGTTACTTGTTTCTGAAACTTTCTATTGGTCGGTAGCGTAATTGGTTCAATCCCAGCTTCATGTGCTAAAGGTTCTCAGTTCGATTCCAATCAGAGTCATAATACATTTTGAGAAGGATCAGCTGATTACCACCGGCTGTTCATATGTCATTGGGCTATTAATTAATGACACTTTCTAAGGAATAGTCGGCCTTAGTTTGTAACAATGACTACATTCGCTCATTACACTCATTCGAAATCTATATTCACCCATATCTTGACGATCAGCGTCTTATGATTAAATAAATAAATAACATTTTTTTAACTAAACCATTGATAAAAATAATGGAAAAATGCAACGGGTGCCCTGAGCTAATACACTTAAATTCTGTTAGTACCAAGAAAAGAAAGTATATTGAAAAGTATAAGAACAATCAAGGTAAATTTTCTAAAGAACTCAGTAATTTAATATTATTAAAAAGGTTTTATGGAGCCTAGCAAAGAAACTTATAGTAATTCACTAGTTTGTTTCCATGAGCGTGACTAACTCTGTCACCTGGAACCTTTGAACTCTTTTTCACATTTGTGAGGAATGAAAACAGTAGCAAGAAAAAAATTTCCACAGAAATCAATTTTTCTGTTATTGCCATTTTTCTCTATAAAAAATTGAGGCATACAAAGAATCATTGTGTTTACTTGGAAATTATTCATGAAGGGGGTTAAAAAATTAAACTCATAAAATTAAACTTCCTTACTTCTACACCAATATAAAATGAATTATTTATTTATTTGGTGGACGGCTCTTTTTGTTAACATCTGATGCCCTACAAGTACCATTTAGATAAATAGTGTAAATGTTCCCTAGTTCTTTCAAAGCCTAATAACGACTTAGATCATTTTTATTCTTAGCTCCCCTCTAGGGGCAGGGGTCTTATTCGAGGTTTATCAGGGCTCAAGCAGAGGAGGAGGAGGATGAGAAGGAGGCAGTTGGAGAGATGGCGGAAGAGTCTACTCTGTATAATGCCGAACAAGAGGAAGCAGATTTGCCAGCAGCAGTGGGAAGTGGGATAGAGGATTCAGGCTCATACGAATCTCGATCAAGAAGCAACCCAGGTACAAAAGACACAAAAAAAGACTCAGAAAAGAGTTTTCATTTATCAATAAAGATTAGGGATGTAGTAAAATATCACCATCTTCTATGTAGTATTTCAATGATGGATCTAAATAGTATTAAATTTTACGAGTATGTTCAAGCCCAATTTATATTTAATTCATGATTGTTTACCAGTAAAACTATTGTTTTTCAAACTCTAAGTATTGAAAAATCAATTTATATTTCATTTTTGTCAAAAATGCCATGTATGGAAAGTTAAAATATTAAGTTAAATACTTAATGTTAACGGTAATTTACTTAACAAAAATATCTTGTAACTAGGCTGCTAAAATTATAAACCCACAAGTATAAGTTAAAATGTTTATTGCAAAAAGTACATAACACTAAAGCAAACATTACTGTAATCATCCTATGTAGATTTAAATGTGTATATAAAACTAAATAGCATATTTAAAACTATTGACTAGTGATTGAAGAATAGTTAATTGCACATAGTGTTAATTTGTATTTACCTTCATTTTTAAATAGAATATTACAGTGTGTTTGTACTTTATTTAGTACAGTAATTATTCTGAAACTTGAGGCATAATATATGTATGTTTCAAAGAACATCTTGAATCAATTTGTGCTATTATTAGTCCAAAACATAGGGTTTTCCTGCATCAAACTTGATCGCTGCTTATTTTACCTCTACTGTTTGGTGACTAGACGTCCCATTTTTTTTAGACATATGTCCCGCTGTCCCAATACTCATTTTGGGGACGCCTATTTGTTCCGTTTTGATACAATTGTATCAGATATACTGACATACTATATTAACATAACGTAGCACCAGTGACGTACATGCGTGATCAGCTGTTCAGCTTACTGCGAAAGATACCGTAAGCAGTTACTCGTTTCTAAAACTTGTATTACCATATTATGTATCTTTTTAAAGTTGCAAAATAACAATTAACTCTTAGGTTTACTAAATATAAAGCGTCCTAGTTGAATTTGTGATGATTCTGTTAGGATTTAAAATGTTTTAAATTATTTAAAATATATGTTTACTTTGATATTTATACTAATGATTAAGTTTTATTGTGACAGAGCGTAGCAGGTAACGGTTAAATCAGTGACTTGAAAAAAAAAACAAATTTGAGTGATCTTGATGATTGGAGAATAACCACTGCTACATAAATAACAGCTTGATCAGCAGATTCGTCCGCATGATGTTTCTGGAGCTAATATTTCTTGCTCATCCTGGCCTTGATACCTACCTTACAAGTTCTAGTTATCTTGATTACTATTATAAGTTTGGAGTATTTGTAGCTGTTATGTATGTGTGTGTTAGTAACATTTCAAAATGCCAAAACGTACATTTAAATTCAACGCTGACCTGGAAGAAGAATTTCCATTCATAAAAAATGCTAAAAGTGATTCAGTTGTTAGATGTTTAACGTGTGGTACAGAATTGTCAGTTTCACAGGGTGGAAAATCTAGTAAAAATCAACGTTGCAGAAGTTAAAAACATAAACTAGCCTTAGCAGCATCTTCTTCGAGTTCTGTTAGTAAATATTTCACATCAACTGCTTTTGGTAACAAAGAATCAAAACTAGCCTCAGGATTATTTGCTAATCACACAGTCAGTCACTGCCAAAGCTTCCACTCAATGGACTGTACATCAAAAATAATACAAAAGGTTTTTGAACCAAAGTTTTCTTGTGCTCGAACTAAAGTTGAGGCTGTTGTTATTAATGTATTAGCGCCACTTGCAGAGAGTGAGTTAAATACAAATTTAAAAAAAGGCTCACTTTGTTTCCGTTTCTTTGGATTCATCCAATCACAAAGATCTAAAGATATTTCCAACATTGATCTGATACTTTGACCGTGACACAGGAGTTCAGGTCAAACTGTTGGAATTTCAAAGTCTTCCTGGAGAGACATCCGAAATAGTTGTCAACCATTTGATAGAATTATGTTAAAAGTCAGAAATTAGCAATAAAGTAGTTGGGTTTTCTGATTACAATACTAACACCAGTTTCGGTGGCACAACACGAATGGAAAAAATAATGTGTTTAGCAAATTGAAAACCACATTAGGGGAATATTTGATTGGAATTGGATGTGCGGCCCATGTGATAACCAATAAAATTCAGACAGCAGCAGACAGACTCCCTATTGATATAGAGGCTGTTATAGTTAACATTTATGCACACTTCTACATCTAGACAGTGAGAGTTGAGACATGCAAGGAGTTTTGTACATAAGCTGTTGTAGAATACAAGTCTTTTAGGATACAGCAAAACCAGATGGAACTAATGCCAGCAGTTGAATAGATCTTGAAGCTCTTTCAGCCACCAAAAACTTACTTTTTATCTCATGACAAAAGTTCACAGGTTATCAAGAACATTTTTAATGATCCATATGCTCAATTGTGGCTTTGCTTTGTACATAGCCAAGCTGCTGTTTTCCATGATATGATCAAACAAGTTGAAGGTCAGAATGTGAGTTCTGTTGAAGTGGCTACAATTCTCTCAGACTTACGCATAAAGTATAAAGAGAGGTTAGAGAATAGCTTTGTACCTCTTGTTGTCTGAAACTGTATGACAAAAATAGAAGAAGCAGTAGACAATGAATACATTGTAAGTAACATTTGTACTTTTTATGATAACTGTGTGACATATTTAGATATGTGGACCTGGCAATTTGATGACATGAAAACATTTTAGTGATAGCTTTGAAGGAAGTACCTGAGTGGCCAAAAGTTGAGGAAGGAATTCATTTGATTGCCAGCCAATTTAATACATTCACTGTGAGGTACACCATATGGTGCACTAGTTCTTCAGCGCGCCACGCGGCGTACACCATATGTCCCGCAGTGCAATGCGAACGGCTATTCAGTATTGTGCTGGTAGCACTCCGGTGAGGTCAGGAGTCTTGTTGTCCGTGTTTTAGTGATAGTCTTTGTAGTAAATTAGTGAAAACCGTTTTCAATTATCTCTATTAGTTTGTGTTTGTGTGTATATATAAGACCTGTGTGCGTAATTTAGAGTTTGTTTGTATATATAGAAACGTAGTATTTAGTTATGAAATAATGGCTTCCTCGTCACGTAGACGACAACACACAATGGACATTGAGCCAGTGCCTTCCACGTTGCATGGTCGTGACCTTGAACAGAATTATTCGGACTCTGACGCTTCCTCCCACAATTCTACGGAGAACCTGGTCAATACACCAGAGATGACGAACTCTTTTTGACAGACTCCGATGATGACATTGATGCTGATGTTTCTCCCCCTGTGTGGTCCATTCATACATCAGGACTAAAACATATAGAATTTCGACGCGAGGAGAAATTCTTGATTTCATTGCCAGGTCAAGGTAGGCCTATAGACTTTTTCAATGTCATGTTAGACGATATTGTGCTTGAGAATATTGCAAAATTCACAAACCGCAACGCCATTCAGGTCTTTCTAAATTCTGCAACCCTTACACCTAAATCTGGGATAACCAAATGGAAGGATGTCACTGTACCCGAATTAAAAATATTTTTTGCCCTTATGATTCACACTGGCACATATAAATTGAACCGCCTAAATGATTATTGGAAAACCCACTGGTTGTTTAAAAAGGACCAGCGTACGGTTTTTGCTAGATATATGTCACGTGACAGATTTTTGTCTATTTTGCGTTGTCTGAACTTTGAGGACAAAAATGTAAATTTTGCAAATGAGAGAATCGCAAAGATACAATTCTTTGTTGATTATTTTAATTCAAAAATGGAAAATGTGTTCTACCCTCAGAGAGAACTTTCCCTAGACGAATCAATGGTGCTCTGGCGTGGTCGACTGATATTTCGGCAGTATTTGAAAGGGAAAAAGCATAAATATGGGATCAAACTCTATATCTTGAGTGATCCACATGGACTAATTTTACGTTTCATGATCTATTGTGGGGTGTTAGATGATCTGGGCGGCAAAGGACATGCAGCAAACGTTGGAAAGAAAACTAGGTGTTGGCCACAGTATTTTTATGGACAACTACTACAACTCTTTTTTGCTTGCATCAAAGTTGTTGTCCAAGGATACTTATTGTACGGGGACATTGGGCATTGACCTGTAAGCATAGCCCGGTAGATGTAAAGACTGCAGTTCTGAAAACGGGGGAAACAATAGCTCGCTATTCTGAAGGGGTGTGCATTGGAAAGTGGAAGGATAAGCACGTTGTCCACTACATCTCGACGGAGTATAAGAACACAATGGTCCAATTTATAAATAACAAAAACCAGACACGTGAAAAGCCCCTTCCCATTGTAAAATATAATGGGTTTATGAAGGGTGTTGACAGGGGTGATATGATGCTAGCCTACTATCCAATAGAGCGTAAAACACTCCGTTGGTATAAAAAACTTGGCATACATATCCTCCATATGATCTTACTAAACTCGCACATTCTACATAATGTGCATATATTCAACGCCAGCTCCCAAAGGATTCCATTTTATGAATTCAGAATGAGTGTGCTGGAATGCCTGTTACCAAAGCCTGCCGATCCAGTTCCCTTTTTACCCCTGCGAGGAACTGACCACACACTATCAGTACTTGGACCAAGACCTGGCATGCCCAACGCTGCAAAGAAGAAGAACTGCCGCATCTGTACCAAAGATGGGAAAAGGAAGACATCAAAATATGTCTGTGAGGCATGCCCAGGAAGACCGGGGCTGTGTCCTGGTCCATGCTTTGACATCTACCATAAGAAGTAGGCCTACCATGGTCAAGAAAACATTTGTAAATAGTCTTTTTATTAACTATACATGTGTTTGACATTCAATAATATCAATTTTTAAATTTTATATAACTATGTGTTGTGCGTCGGGCGAGTCCGGGTGTGCGCCAGGAGCTGACTACACCATATGGTGCGGGACATTCAAAATGGCGGCTGTTGTATATTTAGTTGTTAATAATCATCTGGTTGTTTTTGGAATATTTTGTTTTGTGTTGTCATGGTGGCAATTTGTAAATAAGTGATAGAATGATTAAAAACTATGAAAAATGTTGTTCGAATTCAGTTAGTATTTAATAATTTGGCGACGAGGATAATCAGGTAATTAGTTTTCTTTCAAGTTTTTAGAACGTGTTTGTTGTTTTTTTTTTTTCATTTAATAACTTTTGGTAGGTAAATCCGCCTTCTTCAATAAAAATCAAATTTTCCTTTTGGTTAACTGGTTTTTTCAATGGGTAGGGGGCATTACTTTTTCTTTTAGGGCAGATAAAAAAATTTACAGCTTTGACAAAAAACCCCAAAATTTTTAATTTTTAAAATTATTTAAATTCGGGGTTTGCGCAAAGGCAAAAAAAACAGAGCGGGAAATAAATGAGCCTACATTGGGGTTGCAATAAGTTTTGATATTTTTTGTTGAGCCCAAAGGAGACTTTTTTTGGGTGCTTTTTTGGGAAAAGATTTGGAAAAAACTTTTTGCTTAAAGTTTGCTTCAATGATGAGAATAAAGAACTAAAGGGCCCCGGGTTTTTTTTGATTAACAGTTTTGGGGGACAAATTTTAAATCAATTTCTGTCGATTCTTACAGCTCCCGATATCCCTTCTTCAAAACCCTTTATAAACTTGGTTCCCTTTTTTGGGAATCTTTCTTTGCCCGGGCCCTAATGTTCATTAGGGGAACAACAAAAAATTTTCTCGCCGCTTTCATTTTACCCGAAGAATCTTTTTTGCTAAATTTTAATTGCACCCAAACGAAAATTAACAAAAAACCTCCCAATTTACCCGGTGAAAAAAAAAAGTTTTGGGGAAAAAACTATAGGGGTTTCATTTTTCTACGGCGAAATTCAAAAAGGGAAAAAAACGATCCTCAATCGGGGAAAAACTGTTACATAAAAAGCTTTAAACTTTTGACAAGGCCTTTTAAAAATCGCTCTTGCTCTGGAAGCGTCAAATTTGGGGAAATTTTTAGAAATTTCGCGGGCTCAAAAAATTAATAAATTCCTTTAAATTTAAAAGTTTTTTCAAATGTTTCCCAGCCGGAAAAAGGGAAAGCTTTCTACGGGAGTGGAGCAACTCATGCCGGGCGAATGATGTAACTAGAATTAGAAATTTTGATTTTAAAAACTCTCTAACTGTTTTTTCAGATGTGGGGGAAATTTCGTTTTAATTTCCTGTTTTTTTTTCAGATGTGGTTAGGGAAAACCCAAACATTGCTAAGAATTGAAAAGCGAGAAAAGTCAAGATTAAAATCCCAAACCCTTTGCAATCGGTTGGGGCCCATGTTTCAAAAGTGTGCATTAAAATCATTATCTGGAAAACGTTAATATGAGGCAGCGAATGAAACGAAAAAAATTAGATGAATCTGAACGTGGTTCTGAAGCAAAAAACAATCTTACAGATCGTTTTTGATGTAAACCCAAACTAATTGAAATTAATAAACCAAGAAATTTGTTGCTAGATGTTTAAAAAAGTTTATAGTGCCCATTACAAAAAAATTTCGGAAAAATTCCCCAATGAAACATGTAGGGGTGGGTGGGTTAATACCACTGTACGTGAAAATGGGGGCGGGGGTCACTTTCACTGTGGTGTAAGGGGGGGCCGGGGTGGGTCATTACCACTGTACGGGAATGGGTGGGTGGGGGGGGTTTAAACCACTTTTCGTGAAAGGGATGGGCGGGTGGGTAAATACCACTGTACGGGTATGGGTGGGGGGGTTTTAATACCACTGAAAGGGGTATGGGTCCAGGGGGGGGTTCCTTTTTCACGGGCGTGTATGGGTGGGGGGGTGGGTCAATGCCACTGTACGTGATGGGCGGGCGGGTGGGCCCAATGCCTCTGTACGTGTATGGGTAGGGCGGGTGGGTAAATTTCCCCACTGTGGGGTTTTAGGGGTGGTGGGGGGGGGGCAATGCCACGTACAAATAGGTGTGGGCGGGTGGGTCAATACCACTGCCCCCGTAAATTTTGGGGGGGGGCCAGGTGGGTAAATTTACCACCCTTTACATGAAAGGGTTTGGGGGGGGGTTTGGGCTGTGAAAATGGGTCAACTTGAGCCATTTTCCCCACACTTAGCCCCAAGAGAAAATTTAAAAAAAGAGGGAATCAGTCCCCACTGTGGGTTGTATGGGCAACCAAAATGGGTAAAATGTATTTATTAAAAAAAAGGTAAAATGTAAGGGGGGGCAAAATTTTTGATAAATTAACACCGTCTTTTTGGGAAAAGGGGGTAGGCCCAATTTCCCCAAAGAAATTTAAAAAAAATTTTAAGTTTCCCCAAAGTTTTAAAATTTTCCCGTCGCACCATTGGGGAATTTAATGTCTATATGTCACCCCAGCTAAAAACTTACCTTAGAATGAGTTAGGGAAATGACCCCGGGTTTTTTTTAATTTTTTCCATGGTGATTTTCTATTTCCGGGCCGGGTTTTTTAAATACTAACTAAAATTCGAACAAATTTTTTTTTTTTTTTTTTTAATTTTTAAAAAATTCACATTTTTTAAAAAATTTTCCCACCAGGGAAAAACACAAAAAAATAATTTTTCCCAAAAATAACAAGTGATTTTTAAAAATTTAAATATACAACAATTCTCCCACCCCTTATTATTTTCCTCTATAAGTCCAAATTTTAAAAAGGGGCGGCTAGGCCAAATCTGACCGCCTCATTGGGGAGCTTTTTGGGGGGTTTTTCTTTCGGGTGTTTGGGGAAAAAGGGGCGTTAAACCGGTTCCAGGGTCAGGGAAAACCCCACTTTTTTTGGAAACTTCTTTTTTAACATTAACTTCTTGAGCGTTTTTCCCTTGGATAAATTTGGGTTTTTAATTTCGTTAGGGTGAAGTTATTTTTGAAGTCAGGCTGTTCTCCCTAGAAAAATTTTGGGAAAAAATGAAGAAAGGTTTTTCCCCTTTTTTTGGATTTTTTTAAGTTAAATATCTACTTAACATTTCCAAATTTGATCGATGACTTTTTACAAATTTTCCCTTTATCAAAATTTCAATTAAAAAAAGGGATTTTCCCAAGTTTCTCAACAACTTTTTCCTTTAAAGCCAAAATTTGAAGCTGAATAACCCCCTTAATTGAAACTCCCCTCCCCCAATCCTTGATGTTTTACTTGCTGGTTTGTTAAACCCTTGTTTTTTATCGGGGGGGGGAAAGATAAGGTTTAGCTTGGTGGGGAATTTTCCCCAAACCCAAATAAATTTTTCAGCAGGAGTTGCCCCGCAAGCTAAAGGTTTTCCCGCCTAAAACCAAAATTTGAATGTATTTTTTCAGAAAAAAGTTTTCCTTTTTTTTCCTCCAACGTTTTTTAAACCTTGTTTTTAGGATCTGAACAACCGCTCCCGGGCCCTTTCGTCCCCGGGTGGCCAGGGGGCTATAAATCTTGTTTAAAATCCCAATTTTTTGCCCACAAAAATTTGAAACCCCAAAAGTAAATATTAAAGCTTTTGTCACTTCCAACAAAATTCTAAAAGGGCCATTCAGAGAAAAAAATTTTTCGAAACATCGTTATTGTAGATCCGTGGAAGGGACTGTTGATCATTTAAAATTTTTCCGGCCCACTTGATTTAGCACCCAAACCCCAAAAACTAAAAAAATGGGGCCCATTAAAGGGGCCCCCGGCAAAATTTCCATATGAACACCCCTTCCCAAAGTTTTTCTCTGGAACCCCCCCAACATGAAGAGGACCCTTTTTTCAAAGGTTAAATTTCTTAATATCAAAAAACGGCCTTACATTTTTCTCCGTATGCCTATGTAAAACATAAATTTTTTTCCGTAAAAAAAATTTTTCTTGCAAATGCTTTCTTTCTTAACAATCCCCAATATTTTTGTATAAGCAAACCCCTTTTGTAACACTTCGTGCTGGATTTGTTTAGGTTTTACAACCCCGTTCCCCTTGGAATATTTTTACCTTTGTAAAAATTTAAAGTCGTAAAAACCCGATTTTTGGCCCTGATTAATTTCCCTTTTTAACCCTTGCCAAGTCTGGACCCCTTTTTTGTCTCTTCTACAATTACAAAGGGAGTCCGGTCCTAGATGACACAAATTTAAATTTCGATTTTCCCAAACCCTTTGTTCATTTTCCCTTGAAAAATTTTCGATTATCGATGAAGTGGATTTTCTTGATAAGAAATTCGGCGTTTTGCATGTTGTTTCTGTTTTCCCCGGTGCTGAAACTTTATAATTAAAATTAAATAAAAAAATGGGGCCCCTTACCGAGAAGTCGGAAGTTTTTTTGTAGTGGGAAAAAACCTTTTTGGGAAATGGAAAATTTTTTTGAAAAAGGTTTGTTGTGCAATTAGAGTAAACCTTTCCTGCCAAAAAAATTTTTGGGTAAAATCTTTTTGAATGACCAAAACACTGCCGGGTGCTTCCTTGTCCAACTGTGAAAAAACCTTATCAGCAGGTGTCAAAGTTCTTAAATATGAAAGAAATAGGGTTTTTCTTCCCCAATTTATGATATGGATAATACCCTAAATTTCCCTTTTCGGTCCGGGGGGGTCGTTGAAAGTGCCCAATTGGAAGATTTTTGGGTTTCTTTGGAACTTGCACTCTTCACGGGAGATCTCTTTTTTAATTTCTACAAAAACCCATTTTCAAAATCACGTGCCCCAACGGGAAATTTGACATTCTTATGCAAAAAGGGTTTAAAAAAAGGCTGAAGTTTTTAGCCACAAAAATCCCCAAAGGTCCTTTTTTGTTTTTTTGTGAGTTTGGAATCTTCAACTTTTTTTTCCCAAATTAGATGGCCACAGTTAAAATAGGGAGACAAAAAATTTTTTACTACAAATACCAGCACAAAGAAATATTTTTGGGAAAAATCCTTGTTATAAACAGGAAGAAAAATTTTTCAATAAACTCCCCCGATCTAAAAGCGATTACTTAAGACACAAAGTTCAAAGCTGAAGTAACTAAATATTTGAAAAAAAAAGTTATTTTTTTTGGCACCAATGAAATATTTAAACCCTGTTTTTTGGGGGGAAAAAAAAACTTTGTTTTTAAAAAACCGGTATTTCTTTTTTAATTTTTTTTTTTTAAATGTTGTCTTTATTTTTTTTTTTAACTTTGCTATAATATGGATTTGGGGATTTTATGTAAATTAGCATAAGAAAAATTGTGAAAATTTTCCCCTGCCCAAAGGGAAAATTTTCCCCTTTTAAAGTAGTGTTTGCGATGTAAAAAAAAAAATACAAAAAAATTTAAAAAATATAAAGACCTTCTAAAAATTTCATTTTTGCAAATAAAAAAGGGATAATTTTCACTTTCCCTATTTTTAATTTAGGTAAAAATTTTTTTATAATTTTTAATTTATAAATCCCAAAATATTTTTTTAAAGAAAAATTTTTTTAAAAAAAAAAAGGTTTTCATTGTTTTAGTAAAAAAAATTTTTAAAATTTTGAAATATAAAAAAGAAATCCAAAACCCCCAAGGGGGTTAAACCAGTTTTCCCTACTTTGTCTATGAGTGTATGCAACAACAGTTCCAAGGGTAGTGTCCCTTTTTGGGCCCTTTTAAATCGGGTTTCCCCTTTAGTCATAGCTTTACAAATAAATGAAAAAAACAATGGTGGAATTTTTTTTGTGGGCTTCTTAGTTTCCCCTTAAACCCCAATTTTTATTTTAAATTTAAAAAATAAATTTAAAATATTTAAAGTTTTCCAAAACCCAAATTCAAAAAGTCCTTTTTTGAACCCAGCGCCCCAAAAATCTTTGGGCAAATGAGGTTTTAAACTATAAAGGAACTAAATTTTTTGTAAGGTATTCCCCAGGTTACTGCGCTTTGCCGCCCCCAAAAGTATTTCTCCCGCCCGTGTTTGAACTGCGATGAGGCGTTTTTTGAACGGGCCGGGAAACCTCCCCTCGCCCCCTCTCACTCTTTGGGAATGGCCCCTTTAAGTTGATTAAAGTTGATGAATTTTGGGGAAAAAACCCTTGTTTAAAAAGAAAACGAAACAAAAAAATTCCCTAGAAGAAAATACAAAAATTTTCTATATATTACAAGGGGGTTTTTCAACCAATTTTCTTTAAAGAAAAAATTAACCGGTTTTTTTCCAAAATTTTTCCCTTTAAAAATTTTTGGGGAAATTAAAATTTTTAAATCTGGAACCCCTTTCCAACTCCAATGCCCCCTTCCTCAAAAAAGTTTTTTCCAACTTCCTCAAAGGAAAGACATCCTAAGAGAAAAGGCACCCCCTTTCTCCCCCTTTCCCAGCTTTTTAGGGGGAGATCCCCCGGGATAAAGTTTATCACCCCAAATACTTCTTAAAAGTGCAAAGATCTCCCTTCACCTACCTCGGGAAAACCCCCACTGATACAACCACGGGTCTCCCCAAAAATTTTTCGCAGCGCCACAGTGGGGCCCCAAATTCATCCCCTGTTCCACACCGTTTCTAACCTCCCTCCCCACCCCCCGCCCAGCAACCCAGCCCCCCTTCACAAAAATTTATACTGCGTGCACAAAACACTATCCCCTCTCACCCACTCCTAAAAGGTTTTTGTCCCCCTCATTCCCGTTTCCCCCTCATTTAGCCTCTAAAAATTTTTTTTATTTCGTTTTTTTTCCCTTGTTTGTTTTTTTTGGGGGCCATTTTTTCCCCTTGGGGCCCTTTTCTTTCCGCCGAGCTGCCTGATTCCCCTTGTTCAGCCCTTGATGATTTGGCCCCAAAATTTCCCTTCACACATTTCCTGGGCGAAGAGGGATAAATGAAGGGGAAATCCCTACAAACCCCTTTAAAGATCCAAATTCGGGTTTAAAAATTTTTTACATGGGACTAAATGGGTTTAAAGTTTTTGCGTTTATTTATTAAAACCAAAATTTTTAAAGAAGTATGTTGATTTTTCTTGTTTTTTATCAACTTTTTTTTTAAATATGGACATTTTGGGGGGGAGGAAAAAAGTTGAATATTTTTTTAAAAACCCTTTCTTAGGCTCATTTAGAAAAAAACTTTTTTTTGAAAAAAAATTTCCTGTAAAAAAATCAAGGAAAGTTAATTAAAGTAAGTGGCCCAAAAAATTGGAAATGACCAACGTTTTAAAGAATTTTTTGTAAAAAGAAAAAAGGGAACTGAAAAAAATTTTAAATCTAGAATATCAAAAAATCAAAAAGTTTTTAAAATATGAAAGTACCTAAAAAAAAATCTAAGAAGTGTGTAAAAAAGGCTAAGTTGAAAAAAAATGGGTTAATTTACCCTTAATTTTATGCAACAGAGAAAAAGCGGTATGGAGTGTTAGGGGGAGGGGAAAACGGGTTTAAAAAGAAGACTTGTCAGGGGGGGTTTTCATAAAATAATTTTTTTCCGGGAAGAAAAGGACAAAATTTTTGTTTGCATCTTATTAAACCCCGGCAATTTTATTTCATTTTTGTAGCACTTTGCGGGTTAAAGCAAATTTTCACGAACCCTATAAAATGTTTCCCACAAAAATTTGAAGTCTCAGGAAAACTTAATAGCTTTTGATCTCAAAAATTTTATGTAGAAATTTTTAGAAATTTTAAAGTCATTAAAACCCAAAGAAGTCAGCGGTTTAGGGTGACTTTCCCCCTTTTCCCTTTTTAAAGTCTTGTGCTGAAACACTCCTCCAGGTTTTCCTTGTTTTTTGGGTTTAAAACCGGGGTCGTTTTAAAGGGACAGGGTTTCCCCCGAACCCTTTTTAAAAAAAACCCCCCAAAAAACCCATTTCTTAAAAAACAATATAACTTATCTATAGAAAAACCTTTGTCCATCTCTCCCTATCTTCTTTTAAAAAAGGGTTTTTGGGAAAGAATCTTTTTTTAAAAGAATATTTGAATATTTTGATAGAAAAAAATTTTTTTTACTCTCGTCAAAATTTGGGTTTTTAAAGGGGAACAACACTTTTTAACTCCCAAATTTTTTAGTTTTTTACTACGGGCTAGTTTCGTGGATGGGTCCCCCAGCAAACTGTTGGGGCCTTTTTTTGACCTGGTTTTAAAAGGGATTCACTGTGGGGGACCACAACGGGCCCGATTGTGAAACCCGTGGTCTTTAAAGGCATAAGAGGAGTGGCACCCTTTTTTTTTTGATTTTTCTTAATTGCACAACGTCGACAAAAAAATTGGATTGATTTAGAAGCCCGAGAGTAATGAAAATTTTGGGGTGCCTCAGGCTCAAAATTGGGTTTTATTCTCTTCCCCATTTATTTCAAATGAATTTTCCCTGAGGTCCCCTTTGGTGGGGGGTTTGGTTTTTCTATTTCTGATGAAACCTCATTCATTGTTTCCAAAAACAAAAAACAGAAAAAAACTTTCAAAAAACTATGGGAACAATTAATTCTATTTTAAAAAACCCCCCCCCCCGGTTCAATGCAAATGGCCTTTCCAATTTTAAAACCCAAAAAAGGGCAATTTTTTTAAACTTTTTAAATTTTAAAAAAATTAAACCGTTCTTTAAATAAAACATCCCCTTTTGTCACCGAATATCAACACTGTCAAATCCACGGAAATTTTTTTGGGTTTTGGGAAATAGAAATTTTAGCCTAACTTTTGGGGTTTAGCATAAATTTTTTTAATTGCTCCAAAAAGGGTTTGGGAAAAACTTTTTAAAGGGTCTTTTAACTCCTCCACTATTTTTAAAATTAAACCCCCCAAAAGCGTTTTTTTTTTTGAAAATGAACATTTTCCCCGATTAAATATGGACTGTTTTTTTTGGAGAAGTTCTTCTTTAATAAACTAAGGTGTTTCTAAAACAAAAGAATTAGTATTTTTTAGAGAATAGGGCACCAAACTTACCTTTTAAAAAACAAATTCACAACATTCCGGGGTATTTGTCCAAAAAACAAAGTTGACATAATCTCACAAATTTTTAACACCACAGGCAAATTTTTTTCAAAAGTGGGGTAGGGGAAAGAAAGAGAGAGAGAGAGGGGGGAGAGAGAGAGAGAACAATTTAAATTGACTTCCCTATTTTGGGGGGGTGGGTTTTGGGGGGGGTGAAAAACCTTTTAAACAACACTCAGGTGTAATTTCGGGATTTCAGTTTGTTTTAAAATAAATATATATGAAGTTTGCTGATGGTGAAGGGTTTGTAGGGAAGTAGTCTATCTTATGTTCAGATTAGGGTTGGGTCACGGGATTTTGTTATCCATTGGTGTGCTAATTCCATCCTTCGGAGTTGAGAACTATTGGCATGGGAAGGAAGGGATCTGATTACCTCCTTAGTGTGTAACACTGATCAAAATTTTGATTATGGAGAAGAGTATGGGCAGAGACAGGTTTTCAGGATTTTGGACTTTGCAATCATGTCTATGGCCATTCATAACGCGTTTTTTGAAGGGTTTCACTGGTAAGGCCAATATATTGGGCAGGACAGTGCTGGCACTGGAGTTGATAAATTAGATTGGTGGAATCACAGGAGTGGTTTCCAGGTATCTTGTAGGTGAAGGAGGTATTGGAGCTGGTAAAAGATGTGGCTGGGAGATGAATAGGGCAGGTTTTGCAAGATTTCTTGTTACAAGGATTAGAACCGGGTGGTTGCTGGTCTTTAGGACAGTTCAGGATGTTGGGATCAGTAACTTAGGATGGACTAGGATTTGGCGGAGGTTTTTGTTTTGTCTGAAAGTCACTGTAGGAGGTTTTTCAAGGAGATCTTTGGTGTGGGGGGAAGCTTTTAAGATGTTGAAGCCATCTTTCAGGATTTGGTTGAGTTTTGTAGGCCATGGTGGTAATTAGTGATAAGGGGTAAGCTTTGGGAACTGCTTCTGGTTTGGGGTTGGTTTTGGGACTGGGCTAAACGGATTTGGTTTTTAACAAGGTTGGTAGAGTAACCTCTCTTTTGGAAAGCACTGACAAGTTGGTTGTTTTATTGATTTAGGTTTCTGGGAGAGGAAATGATACATTTGGCACGGGTGGCTAGACTATAGGATAGGGAACGTTTAGTTTTGTTGGGGTGACAGCTGGTATAGTGAAGGTATTGTTGTTTATTGGTAGGTTTGATGTGAACATCAGTTTGAAGGACACCGTCCTCCAATCCTATTTCAACATCAAGGAAGACTATGCGTTCAGAAGAGGATTGCCAGGTGAAATTCAGGGATGAAAAGTTTTGTAGGCTTTGAAGAAAGGTTTCAAGATTGGTTTCGGAGTCAGTCCAGATCATGAAAATATCATCGATGAAACGGAACCAGCAGAGGGGTTGGACGGTTTGTTTTTGAAGGAAAGTCTTCTCCAATTTCCCCATGAACAGGTTGGCATAGGAAGGGGCCATGCGGGTACCCATAGCGGTACCCTTGATCTGGAGGTAGTTAATGCCAGAACTTTGGAAGTGGTTTTTATCAAGGATGAATTGAGTCAGCTGAACTAGGAAGGAAGTGCTAGGTTTGGTGTTTGGAGGGCGTGTATTGAGGAAATACTCAATAGCAGCTAAGCCATGAGCATGGGGTATATTGGTGTACAGTGAAGTGGCATCAATGGTAACCAGTTTGGTGTTAAGGGGTAGAGGTTGGGGAAGATTGGAAAGAAGACTAAGGAAATGATTGGTATCCTGGACGTGGGAAGGAAGTTGTCGTACTAGAGGTTGGAGTTTGTCATCGACAAAGGCAGAGATGCGTTCGGTAACAGAATTATAGCTGGCCACAATAGGACTACCAGGGGGAGGGATGGTGCCTTTATGGATTTTGGGTAGAATATAAAACTGGGGTGGAGTAGGCTGTTCATTGATAAGCAGGATTTGGCTGGCGGTGGTTAGGTTTTGGTGTTTAGCATGATGAAGGAGGAGATTTTTCAGTTCTTGGTTGTGTTAAAGTCAAGTTTTTTGTAGGTGCTGGAATCGGACAACTGGAGGTTAATTTCATTGATATAATCGGATTTGTTAAGGATAACAGTGGTGGAACCTTTATCAGCAGGAAGGATCATTATGTTGTCATTGGATTTTAGGGACTTTATGGCTCCGCGTTCAGCGAAGGTAAGGTTCTGATCTTTAGGTAGTTGGGAGAAGAACTGAGGATCTGACACTTTTTGGAGGATGAAGTTAAGGTAAAGTTCAATAGGATGGTCAGGAGGTAGTGATGGTGGGTCAAAGCTGGAAGGAGGTTTGAAGCGAGCTAGGCAGGTTTCAGGCAGGTTCGTAGGATTAGGTAGGGTTGAAGGTGTTGTTCTCAAAAAACATCTTCAACTTCAGGTTGCGGCCAAAGGAAATGACATCAGAGACTAAGGAGAACTGGTCTAGGTGAGAAGTAGGAGTGAAAGTAAGGCCTTTGGACAAAATGCTCAATTCAGGTTCGGAGAGGGTGTGGTTTGATAGGTTATACACGGAATGGTTGGAAGGATTGACTGTTTCCGTGGGTTTGACACTTGCGGGGGAAGGGTTAATATTGTTGGTAGAGGAGTTGGTACACAGTTTTTTTTGGGAAGAACAGGGAGTTGGCCAATGGGTGTGGGTATATTAAGAAGGTCAGCTAGGTTAGGTTTTGGGCCTATAAGAGGATAGGTGGATTCAAGGTTAGGCCTAATTTGAAGGAATCCAACTGTTTGGAGGGTTTGTAAGTAGAGTTTGGAAAGTTTTTTTAGTTTGGTTTGGTTGAGTTTGGTTAGCAGGTTGTTAGCAGTGGTAATAGTATCGTTAAGTCATTAATAATATGGGGATTGGTGGATATGATCAGTTTATAGCAGGCAAGTAGGCTAGTAACAGTTTTATTATGTTCTTCTTTGTACAGATTAAGGATGGTTTTAAGGATGTGAAGGGAGTGACCATTAGATGTGAAGGGAGTGACCATAGACATGAATGTACCATAGAGTGAATGGCCATAGACATGATTGCAAAGTTCAAAATCCTGAAAAACCTGTCTCTGCCCATACTCTTCTCCATAATCAAAATTTTGATCAGTGTTACACCACTAAGGTAATCAGATCCCTTCCTTCCCATGCCAATAGTTCCCAACTCCGAAGGATGGAATTAGCACACCAATGGATAACAAAATCCCGTGACCCACCTAATCTGAACCTAAGATAGACCACTTCCCTTCAACCCCTTCACCATCAGCAAACTTCATATATATTTATATATACTAACTGAAATACTGCATCTACACCTGAGTGTTGCTCTATGGATGTATACCCCCCCACCACAGCCACCTACCCAGCAATAGTGGAAGTTATTTCAGTGTCTCTCTCTCTCTCTTTCTCTCCCTCTCCCTCTCCCTCTCCCTCTACTCACCTGAAGAAAATGCCTGTGGTGTTGAAAATGTGTGAGATTATGTCTACTTTGTGTTTGTGACTACTACTCTGATGTTAGTGAACTTGTCTTTTAAGGTAAGTTTGCTGATGTCTTATCTCTTTAATATACTAATTCCTGGCATAGTGCCCTTTAACCTAACCTAAAACAAAAGAAAATAATTAGACTTATGACAGGTTCTCTTCCTGCAAATGACTCTTGCAGGAAACGTTTCCAAAATGTAGGGATTCCTCCTCTACCATCAGCTTACTTGTTCCGGTCTTTGCTTTCTGTAAGGTCAAATTATGAGAGATTTTCAAACATGAATTACACACACTGCTATAATACTAGAAACATTTTCATTTTGCAGTATTCTATTCATCGAACAACTTTTCTCGAAAAGTCCCCTTTTTATTCCTGTGTAAGACTACAATCATCTACCAGTTGAGTTAAAAGGCCTGGATGATTATAAGATGTTTAAGAAGAGACTCTTTAAATATCTAATCTCAATCTGTTTTTACAGTGTCTCAGACTACCTGGATTCCATGTCGGGACAGGTGGTTTACCAGTAGCGAAAACTGCTTATTTGGTGTATATATTTTTAGCTGATCATCTTTGTTATATATTTATTGTTGTTTTATATCACTGATGTAACTTGACAAGTCATCTGTCTAGCTATATTTTAGCGTATAAGGTGTCTTTGACTATTATACATAAAAAAAAATAAAAAAATAAGGGTAATGCATATTAATAACAAGAAACAAACATAAAAAACATCAGCAAATTTTATTTAACATATAGTAATTTAAGTCAATTGAATTGATACATTGTTCATATACGTTGGATGTAAGTTTTAAGACTACATATAACTAATAAAACATATTCAAATGAAGAAGACCAATGTACAACAAAAAGCATGTACTGTCCAGTATAAACATGCCGCAAAATGACTTTATGTGTCTTAACATAATAAAAGGTACTGTATTATTGACCTAACAAAAAGATCACACACAAAATTAAATGTTATAAGGAAAAAACAACCAGTTAATATCAGGAACCAGGAAAATATCAAAACATAATTAATATGTTTAATAACCATTTAACGAAATAAAATTTAAATATTAGTTTTATATAATAACTGAATGAAAAATTTGAAAATGTTTAAAAAGTAGAAGGGAGCTTCTTGGCCATGAAATGATACTTGGTGGTTGGATTGGTTGGTCACGCAATTATTGTTCAAAAACAACCAAACATAAATATTAGATAATGTAATTAATTTTACCTATAATTGGGGCATTTATTATGGGAAAATAATAGAATATTTTCAAAAACTAACTATGCCTTTCACTAGTTCTGTATCTTATAGTACTTCTTATAAAATTTCAAAATGATATTTTGATGAATAACATCGAAATGCTGTCACAAGTAAAGCCACGTTAACTTTGATCGGCCACTGATCGGAGCGAGGCCCAGCGGTCCCGCAGAGAACCATCGCACGTTGGATTGATACAAAAAAATCCAGTGGCGCTATTTTTTGAATAACGTGATATCTGATGTCAGACCACAGCGTTCGGCAAGTCCTATATAGCCTACAATAACCACTTTCAGTAAATCAATATTTTTAAAAACGTAAATCCAGGAATAAATTAATAGAGAAGATCAAACTATGTGTATGTTTAGGGAAATTATAATTAATTTATGCTATATATGAAAATTAGGCGTTTTTCTTACCTAGTTAAAGACTTGTTTCTTACCTAGAAACAAGATTATTCAATCGATTTGGTTGTTTTTAGGTGATTTAGCCCTCTGTGAAAGCTGAAAGGTGTATAGATAGCCCACATAATTAAAAACTTCATTGAAGCTACGGTTTAAGATATCTCCTACACTAATAGTTGTTACATAGATCTATTTCTTGTATGTAAAAAAATGTTACATTTGTTTATTATATCTTGATGTAAAAATCATGACAAATACTTTACATCAATTCGTAACAACAAAGCTTTTTACAGGTTTAAAGTACTATTGTATAAAGATATATATTACAAAAATAGTAATTCTGTAATCATTATTGTAACAAATAATATAATTTGAGGGAAAATAAAATTTTCACTATTGCATTTCACTATAGGATAATTTGACACCTTATAAGTGCTAAAGTTAACACTGTTCTTATGGGACAAAAATCCAATATGACGACAGGGTATGCAGACTCTTACCAGAGGAAAATAATGGTGTGGTTGGTTTTGTTGTCTATCTTTTAGTTTCTTAACATATTCACTGCTGACCAAATTTATTGTATTTGACAAATACTGAAGCTATTTGTGTCATTTATGAATACTAGTACCAGGAAAGCCGATCTCCGACCGGGTTAGTGTCTCATCTGTAAAAATTTGGTTTTGTTATTAGTTGTTTGATTTTGTTATAAACACAATAATTATCTCCCATTATGAAAATTATTAAAATATATTTGAAAATTTTTTCTAGAGAATTATTTTATTGATAAATTCTATTGAAAAGGTTGTTAGAATGAATATACTCGTATATAAATAAAATCACAAAAATTTTTACAAAATAAGTATTATTTATTATTAAGAAACATAAAATATAATATATACAAATATATAAAAAAGTATTCAACACAATTATTATGGAAAAGATTGATTCAATATTAAAGTTTTTCATTTACAAAATTAAAATCTAAAAATGCCAGAAATAAATCATATAAAACACAAGTAAATTGATTTTAATGTTAAAAACTAATGTGCAAATTATCTAATGCTGAATCAAAAGCTTCTAAATTTTCAAGAAAAAAGTCTTCGTCTTGGTACAAATCAGGTTCGATATTATTATATGCGTTATTTAATACTTCAGTCCAGACAACATTTCGTGTATAACCTTGAATTCGACTATTATTTTCTGCTGGTAATAAAATTTTTAGACTGTTTCTTCTCTTAACTCTTGAAAATGCTACGTAAAGCATACCGTGCATGAAAACCGGACTTCTTAAATCAACACCAACATACTCAAATGTTTGGCCTTGAGATTTATGAATTGTCATAGCAAATGCTGGTTTGACTGGAAATTTATGTCTTTGCATTGAGCCTCCCAACTGACTTTTGTTTGATTCAAGAGTTATTCTGGGAATATGTACTTCTTGTCCGGCATGTTTACCAGTTATAATTTTGCCTTTAATTATATTGTTGCATAACTGGGTAACAGTGAGTCTAACACCATTACAGAGACCTTCCCCAAGATCTAAATTTCTCAAAAGCATAATTATTGTGTTTCTTTTTAATTTTAGCTCATGTGGAGGTAAATCTGCAATTTCAATTGAATTTAGAAATTCAGGAGTAAATTGCAATGTATCTTCGGCTGGATCTTTTACTGAATCATAACTTTTATATTGCTTACTTTCACCCTCCAACTTTTCAATGATTTCAGCATTAATTTTGGCTACGTCCTTATTTAATGGTGCCAAGATTGCTCGGTCTTTCATATTTTCGTATTGTCTGTTAAGCAAGCAGTTGCCAAAAACTTCATCAATTATATCACCATTTGAAATCATATCATTTGGAATTTTAATTTCATCCAACTCATTTTTTGGAAGTTCGCCATTCCCAACTTGTAGAAGATAATTAGCAAATTCCAGCTGTTCTGGATCGACACACATATTTTCTGTTAGTGAAAAAAGTTTAAAATTATGCCATAATGGGCTTTTTTTTATTGACAAATTCACAAGTTCGCTTCGATTAGCTCTTTGTTGAACTGGTAAACATAAACACTGTCGAAAGTCTCCTCCTAGAACTATAACTTTTCCTCCAAATGGTAAGTTTGGATTTGCTATACTTCGTAGTAACTCATCTATATTTTGAAGTCTGTATTTAGGAAGCGTAGGAGCTTCATCCATTAAAAAAATATCAATTTTTGCAAGCTCCCTAGCCTTAGCTGATCCAGACTTTATATTGGAAACAGATTCTGCAGTTAAAGGTACTTTAAGACCACAAGTTTTATGGGATGTATGACCGTTTGGCAGAAGCATTGCTGCGATTCCTGTAAAAGCCATACACTTTACTTTATAATTTTTAGCTGAAAGAACATGATATAAAGTTTTATATATAAATGTTTTTCCAGTTCCTCCTGGCCCGTCAATAAAAAAGCATCTCTGCTGTAAATTATTATCAAGTGTATCTATTATGGAATCAACAACTTCAATTTGGTTGCCACGAAGTTGTCTTCTCATCTCTTCGCCAAGTGCAAAAGATTGATCAATATTAATTATGTCATCATTTATTTCATCGTAGCCATCAATATCATCCATTTGAAATCGATCTACCCAAAATTGAAAATTTCAACCTTCCGTTGCTTGAGAATTGAGCTTATGAGCAATAATTCTGTAAGCTTTTCGAATAGCTTCATCAACAGAAGTACCATTTTCTCTGGCACGATGAATAAAATCTTCAGCCAAATCTTCTTTAAAAGTATCCCACAGGTTCTTCGGATTTTCAGGAGCACTAAATATTAATATTTGTGTAAAAAGAGTTCTCATTGCTCTTGGCATTTTCGATAATGCTGATTCTCGTAAGCCATCAATGCATTGTTTATCATCGTAAGTTAAACCTCTAGCTAAGCAAGCCTGTTTGTACGAATTACATTTTACACCATTAACCATAAGCAGATCGTCAAAACTCACAGTGTCGTTAACGTGATACAAAAGTAAACGTAAAAAATACAACTCAGGTTGTGCAACAAATGTAACATTATGTATTCTACCAATAACTCGAATATTCCGTTGTCTTTCAACCCATTTACTTTCTTTTCCTTCCCATCGATAAAATTCTGGCATTTGCCAGTAGAAATAAAAACTATTATTTTCTGTATTGTCATTGTTTTCAATACGTTGTTTTTTAGCTTGGTTTGTTCGGAAGTAAGCTTCTAACATAGAACCCTTTCGACCTATATCAAGTAAATCTTCTTGAGCTTGTTCAATATTTTGTACTCGATATTGACCAGGCAAATGGATATTCAGTCGCTGAACACAATGACTTTTTTTTTGTATCTCATTCCCAAATAATCGCCAGCAAGCCTCAGGTGGAGTTATGCATCTACCTTGAATAAATTTATCTGCTTCATTATAATTTATAGTGGTTTGATTTTGGACTACTTTTAAAGCAGCACAATCATGGCCTTTATAAATATATTTGTAAAGATACTTAACAGCCCGAATGCTTCCAATGTATTCAACATTTATGTGGCAGTTGAATTTTTTCAACAAGTATGGATTGTAAGGAGCAACATGGCGATTATCGCGAGTTATTTTTTGACCTTGAGCATCTTTACGATAAATTGCTTCTTCATGAACAAAAAAATCTCTATTATTTTGATCTAATTTAGGATCATACCTTCTTCTATACTTGGGCTTGCCATCGTCGATTAAAGAGGTTGTATCTTGGAATCCCATAGGAAATTTAAACCTACAACTCATTCTACCGTTTTTATTAACCATGCATGATGCTTTTTGATTTTGTTCGCCACAAGCTTGATGAATCATCCATTTCTTAACTAATTCTCGTAGTTCTGAATCGTCTTCTACGTCTGGTATTTCTGCTGAAACGAGATCATCTAGTTCTTCAGGATTGTGAATCTTATCTTCTTGCTTTAATATAATTAACAAATGCATGTGAGGCAGCCCTCTTTTTTGAAATTCTACAGTATAAACGTAAGCAGCAACTTGCCCAAAAATTTGACTTTTATCTAAATCCTCAATTAACTCCGCAAATTTTAAATATGCTACCCTAGCAATTATGTCAGGTCTATCTTGAGCTAGTTGTTGCCAGTCACTACCATTTTCATTCATTATCTTTATAGCTTCCTTAATTTCCGGCCAGTCCGGATTACAGGTCATGGTTATAAAGAAGTCAGGAGACCCGAATCTTCTAACTAGTGCCATAGCATCTTCAAAATGCTCAGAATAATATCTAGTAGAGCCAGGAAAAGACGATGGAAGTATAATCTTTTCTCCCAAAACAGCATTATTTTTTTGTGCCATCTCATTAAGATAATTTGTAACAGATGTATAACTGTCTGCAAGTATTTTCTTTTGATTCAACTTTATCCATTGAATTCTATCATATTCTATTCTAATGTAGGTATCTACAAGATACTGTTGAAACAAACGTCCACCAAAATGCAAAGCATTAAACTTAAGGTTACGTAAATCATATCCCCTTATGGTTTCGTCCAATGAAATACATTGTGTTAAATGAGGTCGAAAAGCAATTCTATATCGTGCAAGTTCAAGTCTAGTTATGTGACCTCTACTTGGATATCCTTCTCTCAGCAGCATACCCGGTGAAAAACCAAAAGTTCCTTTAGGAAAAAGTAGTGGGTATGTTAAGGGTTCTGCGTGTTTATCAATATTTTTCATTATTTGCACTGATTTTCCTCGTTGTCTAATAATAAGTGGATTATCTGGAAAACTTTGATCAGCGTTCAAAGTAACGACGGCACATACTTCATTGCTTTGAGGAACATTGTATCTTGTTGGATCAAGTCCTTCTGGGCAAGTGAATAAAAGCCTAACATTTGGTACTGGTATCTGTTGAAAAGCCGCTTCTCGTTCAGCTTGCTCTTCTACTTCTCTCATCATCATATAACCTCGTGCAAAAGGATTTTCAGAACGAATGATTTCCTCTAATAATTCAAATAATGGCACACTAATACCATCATTTAGAGGATGGTTTCCTCGCTCCGTTACAGCGTCCTCTGAATCGAGAAAATACATCTGTCCATAAAGAGGTTTTTCAAAATTACTTTCTGGAGTTTGTGTTGGCTGTGCAGCTGCATTTATTTTATGATATACCTGGCCGTTGGCAATATAAGTATATATTCCACGGTTATTTATTGTACGGTCATCATCGCACGAATAAGATGCCATTGCATACGATGAGTTTAGATTTTTAATTCTTTGATGAAATTCAGGAGATAAGGGATGTCTATGCGAAAAAAGTCTTGCTAATTCATTTGGAAAATCAGCATGTTGAATATCAATTTTACCCTTCAAACAGCAATCCCCAAATGAGTTATTATTTCTATTGCCTACGCGTTCCTCAGGAAAATGTAACGCTCCACAATGCACGCACGCAACATTAAATTCTCCTAAACGGTGACAAGCAACGTCACTTTGAACAGCTAACTTGTAAGTAGGCTTCAACGAATTCGCTAACAAACGTCTTTGGCGACGAGCATTCCGACGTCGCTGTTCTTCAAGACGCTGTTCCCTGCAAACATGGGTTTCAGCAGCTCGAATTTCATTTGCACGCATTCTTAAATTTTCTAATCGCTGACTTCTTTGATCAGGAGTTTCTTCATTTCGTTGTTGACTATTTCTCTGACGCATTGCATTTAATCGCTGACTTCTATCTTCAGGAGTTTCCGCATTTCTTTGTTGGCTGTTTCTCTGACGCATTGCATCTAATCGCTGACTTCTATCTTCAGGAGTTTCCGCATTTCTTTGTTGGCTGTTTCTCTGTCGCATATCATCTAATCGCTGACTTCTTTCTTCAGGAGTTTCCGCATTTCTTTGCTGATTAATTCTCTGACGCATTATATCCGAACGTTGACTCCTTTCTTCAGGAGTTTCTTCATTTCTTCGTTGATTTTCTCTTTCGCGCATATTACTCAACCGCTGACTTCTTTGCACACAAGTTTCTTGAGAGATTCGTTGAGTGACTATTGAAAGATCATCACTCAAACGTTGTTGACGCTCTTCTGCTGTTTCATTCAATTTTTTGTTACGTTCCCGATGAATTCTTTTTTCTTCTGATTCTTGACTCTGTGAATCATTCATATCCATAATAACTCCTATCAATCTATCTCTGCAAGCAACTTTCGCTTTACGCATTGGTCTAGCAGTAGCAGGAGTATCATTACTTTCTTGATTAAAAATTGTTGTTTGGACGACATTATTAAATGTTACCCCCGAGGTTGATGGCAAATCGTAATTAAGAAAGTTGCTAGAAGTTTGTAAGGTATTTCCAGAATTATTTGTAGAAGTTGTTTGCAAAGTATAAATACAAGTCATAAGATTTGTTTCATTGTTTGAATCAAGATCTGTATTTTCAATTTCAGCTTCATAGCATGTTTCAGTATCTTGGGATTCATTTAAATTCGGTATTGGTGGCTCATTTTTATTAAAATTAAACTTACGTCGTTTTGGAGGACGTCCGCCTGGCATCTAAGAAAAAGTTAAAATACACTGAACTGAAGTTATCAATGAACTATTTACAAGGACCATAAATATGCGTTGCGGTGCGTTGAAATTATAATAAAAATGAAATAAAGTTCGAGAATAACTGAATTGTGTATATTAGACATAGGTAAGAAAAAAACAATAATATTTGGTTTGTTTACATTTTAACAGATTCAGAAAAACATGTGTTATTTAAAAAAATAAATTAAAATCATAACTCACATGTTGAAATAGTAAATAGTAAACATTAAACAGTGGTATTGACCCACCCGCCTGTCTCCTATATTTTTACTGTGTACTTTTGGAATCGTGAAAACTCATAGAAAATGAGTTTTCTCAAAATTGTCACCAAATCCATTGGATTCCTGAGGTAGAAAACCTTTTATAGACAAAGTACGAAGAAAATCGGTAGAGCCGTTTTTGAAATAAAATGACTGGAAATAGGTACATACATACATACATACAATTCCTTGCTCGTTTTATAGTATAAGATATAATAAATAATAAAACCTTCAAACTAAAGACAAATACACTTCTAAAGTTACATAACCCCCAAACACAAATACAAAGTACTCATAACATCAAACATTATTAAACCAGTAATCTGCGTTAATCAGCTGTTTTAATCCATGATGCAAAAGTGCGTCATTCGCACACGGCGCAAAGTCAACTTGACTCCAAGAGCGTTTCCCACCGTGAACATGTTAAACCATCTAATGGCAATTGAAAACACTTTACTCGCAGGACACTTTTTCTTATTTTGCAAGGATACTTTAAAAAAAGATTTTAAATACTAATTATGCTTTCATTGGGTATTATTTTATACAAATTTCTTTGTAAACTCACATATTTTTATATGAACTAAATATAATGAGCATTAAAATTAATTTTAATATTACTTTAAATTAAAAAACAACAATTATTTTTATTGTAGGAGAGGGGACCTTACCTATAAACATTACGTTGATTAAATAACATATAAAATTCCAAGATATACAAGTTGTTCTGAGCTTTATAAACTTATAGAAAATATATAGTATATGGGGAATGTCATATAAACATACATTTTATAGTGATATTACTAAAAGGAGGCCTAATGAATTTTACCAAAATTTGACACTTTCTTGGTAAATGTTATAGTATCCATTCTTTTTTCAGCTTGGAGCAGGATATTTTTACAACTAAAAACATCATGTAATGTTTTATCATTTCTTTATTTTAAAAAAATACCAAAAAATGAGTTCTTCCTTATTTTCCTGTACATTTAACCCTCCAACTACCACTGCTTAAAGCATATACATCGCTTTCTGTTAAAGATTCCAAGTAACATTTTTGTAAGAATCCTAGTTTGGCTTATTCTCTTCCATATAAACTTCAATAGCAACTGTCTTACCAACTGATGTCTGCATAATTTTTGCAATTTTTATAAGGTAGTCAGATTTTGAAGTCAAGTTTTCTCAGCTTAGTCATTCGGGTGATGTTGCTGCCTCAAGGGGTTCCAGTTTCTGTTGTAAATCCATGCTAAGCAACAAATATTACACATTTATTATTTTACTTTAAATTAAGACAAATTAAAGAAAATTATTTTTTGTTGATATTTTGATAACAGTGGTGAGCAAATACATACACTATTGCATAGAATAAGCTATGCTGGTAAATAAAAGTATTGTTGTATAGTGGATAATGATCTTATTTATAAAGCAAAGATGATAGTTATTAGCAGCAAAAGAATTAAATATACATTACGGTTAATTATTATTTTCCAGTGTCAATATTTATTGAAAAAAAAACATAAAAATCATAACTCAAAAGATAATTTCAATTGTCAACTTTCAAGTTATTTAAATACAAGATCTAATAAAGTAACTTTATTTTAAATTAAGATTTTAGTGTAAATTCAATGTAATATATTTATCTAAATAAATAAATCTTTGTTTTTGAAATTTGTTAATGATGGAGTATCAGATGAGGGAGACAAAGGTAGTTGGACATTTGCCATCATTACGTGAAACTTACCAATCACGACGTTTCGATTTGGTAAAACCCAAACCTTTTTCAAGTGCTAAAAACTAAATTACATCTACACAAACATGTTATAAAACTACGTTCTTAAACTAATAAACTTATCTACTTTAATAATTATCTACATTTTTACCTAGATCCTAGAATGGGGTACAACAAAATCAACTTATACTAAATATAAAATGTTAACAGGGTTAAATTAATCTAACCAATTAGGCGCTGTCAAGGTCACAATATCAACGAAAAATGTTAAAACACAATTAAAATTAATATTCAAATCAGACTGAAATAAGATTACATTAATTAATCATAAATATATGGTACCTGAAAAACACTATTAATTTAAAATAACATTCAACATGCACAAAAATGATATATATGACTCGGAAGGACTGAGACTACTAATACTAAATACTAAATAAATCTTATCACATACCAGTATTATAATGTTTAGAAGAATAATGTTTTCTCTTCAACAGTAGTGTAATAAATAGAAATAATTTAAATACAAACAAACATGATAAGTAAATACAAAATTAATAATGTAAAAATGATGCCATTCACTGGATTGACGTTTCGTCTCAGGAGTACAGTATGCAACCCACGTTTCAAATTCAAATACTCTTTATTCATTTTTATGTACATATAATACAATGAATAGCGTCAAGGTTCTAAACACTAACTTACTTAACTAAACTAATCAAACAATTTTGAAATTAATAAATATTTACATTGTTTAGTACTGACTTTAGTTACAAACTCTGTTCTGGATGTTCAGTTTATATTAGAGTTAGAGAGTGGTAAAGAGTTCCTCAACAGAGTAGAGAGCTTTGTTGAGCAAGTATTCTTTTAACTTGTTTTTGAACTTAAGGCCTTTTTCGATTTTTATGTTTTGCTGTATGTATTTTAAAAATGTGTTTCCCATATATGTAGGTTTTTTTTCAAAAGACTTTAGCCTATGGTCCTGGACCACCTCATTTTTTGCTCTTGTGTTATAAGGGTGACTGGGTGACTTAAAATTTAAGTCTATCTTTTGGTTTTTTTGCTGTAAGAATGGATTCAACAAATTTTTTGATTTCATCACCGGTCACTATGTGACTTAAGAACTCATCGCCATCTCTGTGATAGCGCTCCAAAAAGGACAAAGAATATGCCATACGCTTTGCTTTGTGTTCTTGTGTCAACATTTTTGGCACCCATCTCGCACACATTGATCTTGGAACTTGGGGAAATTTCTGAATAAGTTCGTCAATAGTGAAGCGCCGATTTTGGCGAATTTCCTCGTCAACTTTTTGTGCTACTCTTCATTGATGACAGTAGGCCGTCCAGGTCGTTCTTTGTCATGAACACTTGTCCTTCCTTCATTAAAAAGCCTACACCATTTTCGCACATTTACATAATTCATAACACCCTCACCGTAAACTTCAAGAAGCTGTCAGTGAATTTCAGCAGGACGAACATTTTTTGCGTTTAAAAACCAAATAACTGAGCGTACTTCACAGTCGGCGTAATTATTGATTGACATTGCGACAAACAAAGTAGTATAACCACACAACCAGCATCGGCAGAGACATGAAATGTAATGGCGGTGTTGACGCAGATAGGCCAGTAAGTGCTGGTCTTGAATGCAAGTCACGTGACCGGAACTGGTAACATTCATTTCTACCAGGTTGTTGCTCTACCTTGTAGGTTATTAATACATTTTTTTCTGAGGTCTTTCACATTTACCTTTGCCCCTTTGTGGAACGCGGTCTTGTGGTAGAGCTCGACCTGCGGCCTAACCAGGCCGCTCTTAACAGACTCCATTGTGGAACTTGGCCTACGGCCTCGCGGGGAAAAGTTTGGCCAGAAAAGACTGAGGTACTCTGCTACAGTTCCATTTGTTGATCTTGACATGTCGCTTCGTGAGAAAGATCGACCTATGGCCTTGCCAGGATTCTTAAGTAGTATGATCATGAATTTTGGTTTTTGGGCAGTGGAGCTCATAAACATAGTCTTTTCTAAAATCTGATAGTATATTAGTAACGAAGAGAATATCTTTAATTTGATACCCCTCTTGGGTGTATTAGTTCAACATTACCCAATGTTGGGTTTTAGAGCATATTTTTCATTGGGGAGAACCAGAGCCCTTAAATTTTGTCTATTCCAAAATTTTGTAGTTTTTTTTATTTTTATTATTATTATTTTTTTTTTTTTTTTACCTGAAGTCCTGGATGTCTAAGAACCTCTGGGGCAGAAATCAGAATTTTCCCAGGGTTGAGACCGGTGCCAATTGATTTCTCGTAGTCATAAACCCCTTATAAAATTAAAAAATTATTCCTTGGAGCAAAACATAATTTCTTCCAGACTTATGTATCTTGTTTTGAATAAAAAGATATAAGTATTGTTTTACACTTATATCTTTTTATTTATTTATTGCAAACTAATTGTATTGTATTGTGAAGCTTTATAAGAACAATAAAAAATGATTATTATTATTACATACATACTTTTTATTTTACAGATGATAATACAAAGAGGATTTCTTTAAAAGAAAAAAATACAACCATAGTTTTACCATCTGTGCCAACCTTATGGAAGTAGACGTATGCCAACCCTCAGCTACTCACAAGTAGAAGAAAATCACCAACCAAGACCCCCTGGAATAACTGCAGACTCCCGCCACAATTGTTAAATAAATATTATTTACAATCTTGATTTAATAATTTATTCCTTCCTAACCATTTTAAAATATTATAGTGTAAATTTAATAAAAATTATAAAACTTGTAAAATGAATAAACACTTAAAAGGTTGGTGAGAAGTAGAGAAGCTAACTTGTTAATAAGAACTGTAGTTAACTAAGAATAAAACTAAAAAGTTTTAAGTATCATTACTCGCTTTTGTAAACGGCAAAAACCAAACAAGGCTAACAGCTAACGCCCTACCTATTTTTACAAAAAGCTACCAAGGTTAGCATTAATCTACTATTTTTGAAAAAAAGCAAGAATAACAGCTTGCTATTTTTACAAAAAAGTTACCAAGGCTAACAACTTCCTTTAAATTTAAAGTATATCCTTATATACACTTTCTTAGTCACATTTGTAAATTTATCGTTGGTTATCAAGCCAGCAAACTGCTAAGTTTTAGCAATTTGATAATATTTTCTAATTTTTATTAGATTGATCAGAGTATTGAATTAACAGTACTTTATATAAAACATAAATTGATTTATTATTCTAATATTGCTACATTATTTACATATATATATATAAGAAAAAATATTTAATTAGAGTGAAATTCTTTGTGCTTTTAAGTCTAAAACATATTTTTATATCACTGCTTCAGATTTAAAGATTTAAAATAACACTGCCTCAGCTGTCTTATTGATTGCTATTTTAAATCTTAGATTCCCCTATTATTTCCTTATTTTTACTAAATTTATTCTCACACTAATTTTAACACTATGAAAATATCAACTGCTATAAACGATATTCTTGTTTCTATGTTTCAACAGTTTAAAACAAAACATGCTTTAACTGTTGCTATAGAACATAAAGATAATATAATATTAGAACTTAAAAATAATTTTGTTCAATTAAAATAAATAAAATGATACATAACCTTACTAATAGTACTAGTAAAAATTGTAAATAATAGAGAAATTGTACCTAAACCTTTTTTTTTTATAGGTAAAAAGGGGGTTGCAATGCTTTCAACTACCAGGTTTAAACTGCTTTCTAAGGTCAACCTTTTTCTTACTTAGCTCATTCAAAACAGCATTCTGTTCGATTTTGTTTTGTAGATCTCCTTTTCCAATCCGTTGAGTTTTTTGCTTTAATATATCTTATAAATTTAGTTTTAAAAATATTAATTTTATTTAGCAGTTTTAAGTGATTAAAAATTAAATTATTATTGCGATTTACAAATAACCAGTCAGTCACTTCTACAGCATAATGTCAGCTTATCACAAAGCGCCTTCTGCCTATTTTTATCGGTATTACTCCCTTTACAACTATCACTACTGCTTGCAAACACATGCTTTATTAAGCATCCTAACAGTTTCGTACTTAATACTTATAATATTGATTTTAAATATGACAATTCTTTGGTTTTTAGTGCAATGGACCTCTAAAACATGGCCATAGCAGTGGTAGCCTTCACAAAATGCTACCCCCCACATTTATTTATATTATAATTTTTAATTATAAATATTTTGTTCCTTACATAGAACTCAAGTCACTTTACTAGGTAAGACCTTCTACCCGTAGTGTAATGTAATAAGAGATTTTACATTTTCTTCCATTCCTATTAATGGGTCCGTATCTCTTACCTAGACTCTGGATTTATAGAGTTTTGGCCTGCCATAGTGTACATTTACTCACACACATACTGTACATATCCCCTACATAACTCAATACCCATCGAGGGCCGGACTGCAGCTCAAGGTCTTATGGGGTTAAGCCCATCCCAAAGCCGCAGGACTTCCTCAGGGCTTACACGTTTTACGGCTGCCTTGGAGAACAGTTGGGTGACTATTTTTTATTTAAGTTGGGCCATCCTCACCTCAATGGTACAAGCTAGAGGAGGATATCTCACTCAATGTCCTGGAATTACAGGTTTGAAGCCAACCATAGAACACCAATTACACCAGGGTTGAGAAATTTCGACCTTACCAGGAACAGATTATTTTCTTAGTTAGACACAATATATACACATTTCTTTATTTTTACTTGGCGTAGTTTTAATTATATCGTTGGTTATTTTTATTTTGTAATTTATACTAATACTGGACTCTTGTATTTCTTTTTCTAGCCAATAGTTCAACAAGTATAGGTGGTCCATATTCTCAAATTCTAATATGTAACGAGTTTTATTTCTTACTCAACTGGTTTAATACCTTTAATTATTAATTCTGATCCCTCTAGTAAATCTTCTATACGTTTACACTTTGGTAACCTAACACGTCCATGTATTTTGTGCATCGTAACAGTATTAAAACATTCTACATGCTCTTGATTATAGACACAATATCATTATTCTCCCAACTATTTTTTAGAAATATTAACTCAACCTCTTTAGCGAAGGTATACCTATTAAAAGAAGTAATACCATTTGTTTTACATTTAATAAATGGTTCCTCGGTTGGCAAGCAGATTTTATTACTGCCATTACAAGTATGCAAGACAAACCCATCATTTACTACCTTGTCAAAAATGCTTGTGGGCATTTAAAAATGTTCTTTTATATAATCCTGGAAAGACATATACATCTTATACCCCTTCTTTTTCTGCAAGAATACCCAAAAAAAAGAATGCTCTCTGTTTGTATTAATGCCTAACTCCCTTGGGGTGCAGGCCAATTTGTTGAGTATAAAAAGTTCAATACTTTCTAAATTGTATTCAGTCTATATTTACATTTATCATGGGTGCCTTTAAATTGATCACAGGGAGGCTACTCAAGTTCATCACCGTGGGCTACCCAAGATGGTAATAGATGTTTACCCAATTTATCAAGTAGGGCTGCCAAAGTTTACCACGGTGCTACCTAAGTTGATAGCGGATATAATCATGGATGATTAACCAAGTTGATCACAGAGAGTTCCCAACATGATCACGGAAGCTACACAAGTTGCTCATGGGGATCTGCCTAAGTTGATACAGAGGCTAACCAAGCTCACCACAGGGAGTTGCCTTAGTTGATGACAAGAGCTGTTAATAGGAGAGGTCGAGGTAATTATTATGCAAGGTTTTAAGTATCCAGTACGTTTTAGTCATACCAAAATGGGTGTATATATTAAAAAAAATCACATATTTGTTACAAAACCGAACTTTTGTGAGGTAAGTGTAATCTATACAGCATTTAAATCTTTTATGAACCCAGTTTCAAGATCTGGTTTTATAAATTAAATTTTTTTACCTTACTATTGCCTGAAGATCTTGAATATTTTTCTTTTTTCTTTACTCCAATATATATTTCGCCACTAGGTGTGGCATCTTCAAGGAGATATTGTTCTAAAATATTTATAATCATGATTATAATATGATTATAAATATTTTAGAACAATATCTCCTTGAAGATGCCACACCTAGTGACGAAATATATATTGGAGTAAAGAAAAAAGAAAAATATTCAAGATCTTCAGGCAATAGTAAGGTAAAAAAATTTAATCTATACAGCATTGAGATATAAAATAATTTCCAATATAACGTGTGGCTACCAAAGACTATTGCCAGGGGCTTTCCTAGTTGAACACAGGCTACCAAGATGACCAAGAATAGTAACCAAAGTGGATCACGGGGAATACAAAATCATCATGGTGGGCCTAAGTAGTTGACGGTCGGCAATCCTAGTTGATCATGGGGGCTACCAATGTTGATCATAGGGGTCTACCCTAGGTGACCATGGGGGCTAACCAAGATGATAACCAGTGATTAGCCAAGTTGACCTAAGTTGTTGATCAGATAATATCGAACTTGATCACTGAGACTGGTCAACAGACTGGTAAATGCAAATAGTGTGCAAGGTTTTAAGTTTACATCATGTTTTAATAATGCTTAAATGGGAGTATATATTTTAAAATCACATTTTTTGACAAATAACTCAACTTTACTGACTTTTTGTGTGGAAACTATAGTTTGTACCACAAAAATGTATAAGACGCCTTTTGTACAGAATTCAGTTGTTAGTTTGAATATATCATTAGTTGTTATCCAAGTTAAATATAACAGCTTCATTAAAATAAAAACCTAAACTGTGTAAACAGGTAAGCGTTTTCTCACCAGCCATTTTGAATTAGTTTGAGTTACAAAAAGTGCAAAATCTAATTGCTCATATAGAATGTTTCCTAACAGGAAAGTGAAGGTAAATAGTGTGTAAGGTTTCAAGTTTCTAACTTCTTTTAATCATGCTTAAATAGGAGTAACTCTTCCCAAAAAATCACATGTTGTCGGCAAAACTCAATTTTACCGACTTTGTGAGGAAACTGGTATGTACTACATAAGTATATATGCAACTATTTGTACAGAATGTAATTCTTAGTTTTAATACTTCATTAGGTGCTATCCAAACTAAATATTACAGCTTCAGTAAAATAATAACTTCAACTGTGCAAACACGTAAGCGTTTTCTTGTAAGCCATTTTGAACTTTTTCTGGGTTATGAAAAGTGACAAATCTAATTTCATTGCATTTTTCTTAACAGAAAAGTGAAGGTTGATAGTGTGTATGGTTTTAAGTTTCTAGCTTCTTTTAATCATGCTTAAATAGGAGAAACTATTCTGAAAAAAATCACATGTTTTCAACAAAACTCAATTTTATCGACTTTTTGTGACGAAATAAATAAATAAATCTTTATTTGCCTTTTGACGTTATACATGTATCAGCAACGTCATGTGTACAGTTCCCACTATAGTTAATAATTACACATCACAAAATACTGGCAACGCATTAGGGAATTCAAAATAAAATGTTTTTCAATTGGAAAAACTCATCCAGTGAATAAAAAAAGACATAAGTAGTGTTTATTCAAAAATATCTTTTTATTACTATACTTTAACACCAAGGGTAATAAATGATTGTATACCCTCAGTGCCTTAACAGGATGACTTTCAAGAGTCTTACTTAGTCTATTAAAGTTAATAGTTGCTGCATTCTTATTACTGGTGTTATGGGAGTGTTTAATACCATTATGATTAACTAACTGTGGATTTTGAAAAATATATGTCATTAGATAAAAAAGAAATAGGTTTATTATGGTCTGGATTTTTGAGATAATAAAAAGAGATTTGCAATGTTCAAGTGGCTGTGAATTAGTAATTATTCTAACGGATTTCTTTTGGAGAGTAAGAATGTCATTGATCTTACTTGCACCGCCCCACACTACAAGTCTGTATCTTATAATGTATTGAGAAAAAGCAAAATAAGCAATTCTTACATAGTTTTTAGGAACACAGTATGTGAGTGGTCTGAGAAGATAAATTACTCTAGACAACTTAGTTGAAAGATAATTGATATGAGCATCCCAATTTAAATGTTTGTCAATAAAAATTCCCAAGAATTTAGCATTATTAGATAGGTTGCTTTTTTTAACTCACTCGCTAGTTGACATGGGCCTGCAGGCCTGTGCGTCAACTTTATTCATCGAGTAAAGTACCGACCGTTGGCTCAGTGGGGATTCGAACCTTGGACCTTGCCCTCCGCAGTCCGAAGCCTTAGCCACTGAGTCACCACGTCGGTTTGGTGGTTGTAATCAACAGATTTTCTTAAACTGAACAAAATATTTTGAGTTTTTGATTAATTTAAATGGAAACCATTGCTTTTAAACCAATCTGAAGCATCTAATAAAGTATTTTGTTTTATAATACTCAGTTGTTCAAAACTATTACTTGTATTAAAAAATGTTTAGTCATCTGCATACAAGATTGTTGTGGCAGAGACCGATGATGGCAAGTCAATAATACAGACCAAAAATAACAAAGGACCTCGTTTGGATCTCTGTTTACCTTTTACTTTCTGTTGCTTAGGTAACATTTGAGAGATGAAATTTGAGCACTGCCTAACTCATAATATGATAATTTCATGGTAAGATCATTGATGACAACACAATCAAAAGCCCTACTCAGGTCACACATAGTGGCCTGAGCAAATGCTTGTCCTCAAAGGCTTGCAAGACATCTCTAACTAATTTGTCTAGGGCTTGAAAGGTAGATTTATTTTTTCTGAAACTGAATTCTTTAGAATTTAGAAGGTTGTTTGTTTCAAAATAATTATAAATTTGCTTGTGAACCAGGGTTTCGAATAATTTATAATAACAAGGATACCAGGAACTATTTTCTTTAAGATGTTATTGGACATATTGTATAATATATGGCTACTATCAAAGTTGCTTAGGTTTTTCATTTAAACAGAGATTAAAACATGTTTTAAGAGGAACAACGATACCAGCAACTATTTTCTTTAAGATGTTATTGGACATATTGTATAAATCGCTACTATCAGAGTTGCGAAGGTTTTTAGCAGATTCGAATATAACCTCTGGTTTGATCTCTGAACATTCAAAGATATTTGGTGGTAGATTAATTTAATTTTTTTTTTTAACATTCTTTTGAGGTAAGATAAGAAAATCTTTAACCTTCTTTAGGTTCTGAGACAGAGTTAGTGAAAATATTATTAAAAATATCAGAGGAAATGTCAATATTGTTCCGTTTGGCACCTGAGGGGGCAAGTGTTGTTGATAATTTTCCACGCAGCTTTACACTTGTTATTACTTTGATTTATGTAAGTCTCATTATATAGGTGCTTGGCTGAGGCAATAGTCTCTCTATATTCGTTTTTAAGGGTCAGAAAGTGATGTCGTAACCTAACATCAGTTTTTGATAAACTATGGTAGTGCAAAAGATTTGCCTTCATTTTAGCCAAATCTTGGTTGTACCACTCATTTTATTTTCTTCTGCTCACTTGGATAAACTTTTTTTCAGAATTTTAAAATATGATATATTGTTGTTAAGCATGGTTCAAATTTTGTTAAAAAGTTGGTGTGAACTATGGTTGTTTTGGTAAATTATATTGTCCCAGTCATACAAGGCCAATTTCATGCTTAGGTCATCCAATGAACGTTTAGAAAAAATAGTTTTCAGACTGATTGCAGTATTCAACAGACTTTCTTGGTTTTTGTAATCGGCGATGCTCCCCAGATCCACCAGAGTACCTCTGTGGTCTGAGAAGGGGAAAGACAACCTAATCATCTTCTGTTATTTATGAAAACATTGTCCAGACAATCATTACCTCTTGTAGAGGCAATTGTACTGTTTTACAAGATTCTGGAGAGAAAGAGCAGTTTCGCTATAGGTAGTCACATTAAATTTGTAGTTTATATCACCCCCCATGACTATAGTGTAGTTACTCCAATTAGTCAGGTAATTTAGTAAATCCTCTTAAGACGTAAGAAAGATTTTGGGATCACCCAATGTCTAGTGTTATATAGATACCACAAAAATGTTTAATTTATCTATGAAGTTTGCAGATACTTTAAAATGAAGTTCTGAGCAGAAACTAGTGATATCACAGGGTTTTGACTATAATGAGTTATATGCAAACACAAGTGAACCTCCTCTGATATGATTATTTCTACTGTATGCACTAGCATAGTGATATCCTGATGGAAAGGCAAACAACACTTCATCCCTCTTAAGCCAATGTTCTTTGATACAAACCAATTTAGAATTATCTAAATCAAGCAAAAACCTTCCAAAATAGTTATTTTTACTGTTAGTAAAACCTTGAATGTTAAGAAAGAATACTTATAAATTGCTATTACCTTTGTAGATATGTATCACTTAAATTTATCGTTTGTGAAGCTAAAAAATTTGTATTGTATTTTCCATTATTTCGAAAAAAAACCTGATTCCTCAATGCTCTGATTATGCAACTCTTGGCTATCATTTTGAAAGTGGCTTATGTTAACAACTGTTAAAGTGTCTGTACAATTATTAACAATGTTCTTCTTGATGATCAAATTATTATTGTTCTTGTGTCCATTTTGTATTGAAAGGAAATCTTCTTTAACACTACTTACATCATTGGAATATAAAATAGCACTTATATCATTAGCACAGTTACTCTGCTTTAGCGCCTCACTACACATGAAGGCGCCCGGCATTAATTCACATACACTTGATGGGACTGCCCCAGTTTGTAGTTGGCCAACAGCTGGTGGCATATCAGATGTAATTGGGCTGACCTCTGCTTCTTCCATGGCCACTGCGATGTCATCTAGAAAATTTCTCTGCTCTCTTCCCTGTGATGAGAGGGAATGGTATCTGGTCTAGTTTGTTGTACTGCATCATATTGAGTAGAGGATGTAAATCCTGTAAAAGGACTTGAATCATCAAGTGACCTACTCATCATTGGTGACATGGTCATTTCCAAGAAGTTAGACTCCTCACTATGTAGATTTGATTCAAAATACCAAAAAATGAGTTCTTCCTTATTTTCCTGTACATTTAACCCTCCAACTACCACTGCTTAAAGCATATACATATCTTTCTGTTGAAGATTCCAAGTAACATTTTTGTAAGAATCCTAGTTTGGCTTATTCTCTTCCATATAAAATTCAATAGCAACTGTCTTGCCAACTGATGTCTGCATAATTTTTGCAATTTTTATAAGGTAGTCAGATTTTGAAGTCAAGTTTTCTCAGCTTAGTCATTCGGGTGATTTTGCTGCCTCAAGGGGTTCCAGTTTCTGTTGTAAATCCATGCTAAGCAACAAATATTACACATTTATTATTTTACTTTAAATTAAGACAAATTAAAGAAAATTATTTTTTGTTGATATTTTGATAGCAGTGGTGAGCAAATACATACACTATTGCATAGAATAAGCTATGCTGGTAAATAAAAGTATTGTTGTATAGTGGATAATGATCTTATTTATAAAGCAAAGATGATAGTTATTAGCAGCAAAAGAATTAAATATACATTACTGTTAATTATTATTTTCCAGTGTCAATATTTATTGAAAAAAAAAAACATAAAAATCATAACTCAAAAGATAATTTCAATTGTCAACTTTCAAGTTATTTAAATACAAGATCTAATAAAGTAACTTTATTTTAAATTAAGATTTTAGTGTAAATTCAATGTAATATATTTATCTAAATAAATAAATCTTTGTTTTTGAAATTTGTTAATGATGGAGTATCAGATGAGGAAGAAAAGGTAGTTGGACATTTGCCATCATTACGTGAAACTTACCAATCACGACGTTTCGATTTGGTAAAACCCAAACCTTATTCAAGTGCCAAAAACTAAATTACATCTACACAAACATGTTATAAAACTACGTTCTTAAACTAATAAACTTATCTACTTTAATAATTATCTACATTTTTACCTAGATCCTAGAATGGGGTACAACAAAATCAACTTATACTAAATATAAAATGTTAACAGGGTTAAATTAATCTAACCAATTACGCGCTGTCAAGGTCACGATATCAACGAAAAAATGTTAAAACACAATTAAAATTAATATTCAAATCAGACTGAAATAAGATTACATTAACTAATCATAAATATATGGTACCTGAAAAACACTATTAATTTAAAATAACATTCAACATGCACAAAAATGATATATATGACTCGGAAGGACTGAGACTACTAATACTAAATACTAAATAAATCTTATCACATACCAGTATTATAGTGTTTAGAAGAATAATGTTTTCTCTTCAACAGTAGTGTAAAAAATAGAAATAATTTAAATACAAACAAACATGATAAGTAAATACAAAATTAATAATGTAAAAATGATGTCATTCACTGGATTGACGTTTCGTCTCAGGAGTACAGTATGCAACCCACGTTTCAAATTCAAATACTCTTTATTCATTTTTATGTACATATGATACAATGAATAGCGTCAAGGTTCTAAACACTAACTTACTTAACTAAACTAATAAAACAATTTTGAAATTAATAAATATTTACATTGTTTAGTACTGACTTAAGTTACAAACTCTGTTCTGGATGTTCAGTTTATATTAGAGTTAGAGAGTGGTAAAGAGTTCCTCAACAGAGTAGAGAGCTTTGTTGAGCAAGTATTCTTTTAACTTGTTTTTGAACTTAAGGCCTTTTTCGATTTTTATGTTTTGCGGTATGTATTTTAAAAATTTGTTTCCCATATATGTAGGTTTTTTTTCAAAAGACTTTAGCCTATGGTCCTGGACCACCTCATTTTTTGCTCTTGTGTTATAAGGGTGACTTAAAATTTAAGTCTATATTTTGGTTTTTTGCTGTAAGAATGGATTCGAAAAATTTTTTGATTTCATCACCGGTCACTATGTGACTTAAGAACTCATCGCCATCTCTGTGATAGCGCTCCAAAAAGGACAAAGAATATGCCATACGCTTTGCTTTGTGTTCTTGTGTCAACATTTTTGGCACCCATCTCGCACACATTGATCTTGGAACTTGGGGAAATTTCTGAATAAGTTCATCAATAGTGAAGCGCCGATTTTGGCGAATTTCCTCGTCAACTTTTTGTGCTACTCTTCATTGATGACAGTAGGCCGTCCAGGTCGTTCTTCGTCATGAACACTTGTCCTTCCTTCATTAAAAAGCCTACACCATTTTCGCACATTTCCATAATTCATAACACCCTCACCGTAAACTTCAAGAAGCTGTCAGTGAATTTCAGCAGGAATAACATTTTTTGCGTTTAGAAACCAAATAACTGAGCGTACTTCACAGTCGGTGTAATTATTGATTGACATTGCGACAAACAAAGTAGTATAACCACACAACCAGCATCGGCAGAGACATGAAATGTAATGGCGGTGTTGACGCAGATAGGCCAGTAAGTGCTGGTCTTGAATGCATGTCACGTGACCGGAACTGGTAGCATTCATTTCTACCAGGTTGTTGCTCTACCTTGTAGGTTATTAATACATTTTTTTCGGAGGTCTTTCACATTTACCTTTGCCCCTTTGTGGAACGCGGCCTTGTGGCAGAGCTCGACCTGCGGCCTAACCAGGCCGCTCTTAACAGACTCCATTGTGGAACTTGGCCTACGGCCTCGGGGGGAAAAGTTTGACCAGAAAAGACTGAGGTACTCTGCTACAGTTCCATTTGTTGATCTTGACATGTCGCGTCGCGAGAAAGATCGACCTATGGCCTTGCCAGGATTCTTAAGTAGTATGATCATGAATTTTGGTTTTTGGGCAGTGGAGCTCATAAACATAGTCTTTTCTAAAATCTGATAGTATATTAGTAACGAAGAGAATATCTTTAATTTGATACCCCACTTGGGTGTATTAATTCAACATTACCCAATGTTGGGTTTCAGAGCATATTTTTCATTGGGGGGAACCAGAGCCCTTAAATTTTGTCAATTCCAAAATGTTGTAGTTTTTTTATTTTTATTATTTTTTTTTTTTTTTTACCTGAAGTCCTGGATGTCTAGGAGCCTCTGGGGCAGAAATCAGAATTTTCCCAGGGTTGAGACCGGTGCCAATTGATTTCTCGTAGTCATAAACCCCTTATAAAATTAAAAAATTATTCCTTGGAGCAAAACATAATTTCTTCCAGACTTATGTATCTTGTTTTGAATAAAAAGATATAAGTATTGTTTTACACTTATATCTTTTTATTTATTTATTGCAAACTAATTGTATTGTATTGTGAAGCTTTACAAGAACAATAAAAAATGATTATTATTATTACATACATACTTTTTATTTTACAGATGATAATACAAAGAGGATTTCTTTAAAAGAAAAAAATACAACCATAGTTTTACCATCTGTGCCAATCTTATGGAAGTAGACGTATGCCAACCCTCAGCTACTCACAAGTAGAAGAAAATCACCAACCAAGACCCCGTGGAATAACTGCAGACTCCCGCCACAATTGTTAAATAAATATTATTTACAATCTTGATTTAATAATTTATTCCTTCCTTACCATTTTAAAATATTATAGTGTAAATGTAATAAAAATTATAAAACTTGTAAAATGAATAAACACTTAAAAGGTTGGTGAGAAGTAGAGAAGCTAACTTGTTAATAAGAACTGTAGTTAACTAAGAATAAAACTAAAAAGTTTTAAGTATCATTACTCGCTTTTATAAACGGCAAAAACCAAACAAGGCTAACAGCTAACGCCCTACCTATTTTTACAAAAAGCTACCAAGGTTAGCATTAATCTACTATTTTTGAAAAAAGCAAGAATAACAGCTTGCTATTTTTACAAAAAAGTTACCAAGGCTAACAACTTCCTTTAAATTTAAAGTATATCCTTATATACACTTTCTTAGTCACATTTGTAAATTTATCGTTGGTTATCAAGCCAGCAATCTGCTAAGTTTTAGCAATTAAATAATATTTTCTAATTTTTAATAGATTGATCAGAGTATTGAACTAACAGTACTTTATATAAAACATAAATTGATTTATTATTCTAATATTGCTACATTATTTACATATATATATAAAAAAAAATTAATTAGAGTGAAATTCTTTGTGCTTTTAAGTCTAAAACATATTTTTATATCACTGCTTCAGATTTAAAGATTTAAAATAACACTGCCTCAGCTGTCTTATTGATTGCTATTTTAAATCTTAGACTCCCCTATTATTTCCTTATTTTTACTAAATTTATTATCACACTAATTTTAACACTATGAAAATATCAACTGCTATAAACGATATTCTTGTTTCTATGTTTCAACAGTTTAAAACAAAACATGCTTTAACTGTTGCTATAGAACATAAAGAAAATATAATATTAGAACTTAAAAATAATTTTGTTCAATTAAAATAAATAAAATGATACATAACCTTACAAATAGTACTAGTAAAAATTGTAAATAATATAGAAATTGTACCTAAACCTTTATTTTATATAGGTAAAAAGGGGGTTGCAATGCTTTCAACTACCAGGTTTAAACTGCTTTCCAAGGTCAACCTTTTTCTTACTTAGCTCATTCAAAACAGCATTCTGTTCGATTTTGTTTTGTAAATCTCCTTTTCCAATCCGTTGAGTTTTTGCTTTAATATATCTTATAAATTTAGTTTTAAAAATATTAATTTTATTTAGCAGTTTTAAGTGATTAAAAATTAAATTATTATTGCGATTTACAAATAACCAGTCAGTCACGTCTACAGCATAATGTCAGCTTATCACAAAGCGCCTTCTGCCTATTTTTATCGGTATTACTCCCTTTACAACTATCACTACTGCTTGCAAACACATGCTTTATTAAGCATCCTAACAGTTTCGTACTTAATACTTATAATATTGATTTTAAATATGACAATTCTTTGGTTTTTAGTGCAATGGACCTCTAAAACATGGCCATAGCAGTGGTAGCCTTCACAAAATGCTACCTCCCACATTTATTTATATTATAATTTTTAATTATAAATATTTTGTTCCTTACATAGAACTCAAGTCACTTTACTAGGTAAGACCTTCTACCCGTAGTGTAATATAAGAGATTTTACATTTTCTTCCATTCCTATTAATGGGTCCGTATCTCTTACCTAGACTCTGGATTTATAGAGTTTTGGCCTGCCATAGTGTACATTTACTCACACACATACTGTACATATCCCCTACATAACTCAATACCCATCGAGGGCCGGACTGCAGCTCAAGGTCTTATGGGGTTAAGCCCATCCCAAAGCCGCAGGACTTCCTCAGGGCTTACACGTTTTACGGCTGCCTTGGAGAACAGTTGGGTGACTATTTTTTATTTAAGTTGGGCCATCCTCACCTCCATGGTACAAGCTAGAGGAGGATATCTCACTCAATGTCCTGGAATTACAGGTTTGAAGCCAACCATAGAACACCAATTACACCAGGGTTGAGAAATTTCAACCTTACCAGGAACAGATTATTTTCTTAGTTAGACACAATATACACACATTTCTTTATTTTTACTTGGTGTAGTTTTAATTATATCGTTGGTTATTTTTATTTTGTAATTTATACTAATACTGGACTCTTGTATTTCTTTTTCTAGCCAATAGTTCAACAAGTATAGGTGGTCCATATTCTCAAATTCTAATATGTAACGAGTTTTATTTCTTACTCAACTGGTTTAATACCTTTAATTATTAATTCTGATCCCTCTAGTAAATCTTCTATACGTTTACACTTTGGTAACTTAACACGTCCATGTATTTTCTGCATCGTAACAGTATTAAAACATTCTACATGCTCTTGATTATAGACACAATATCATTATTCTCCCAACTATTTTTTAGAAATATTAACTCAACCTCTTTAGCAAAGGTATACCTATTAAAAGAAGTAATACCATTTGTTTTACATTTAATAAATGGTTCCTCGGTTGGCAAGCAGATTTTATTGCTGCCATTACAAGTATGCAAGACAAACCCATCATTTACTACCTTGTCAAAAATGCTTGTGGGCATTTAAAAATGTTCTTTTATATAATCCTGGAAAGACATTTACATCTTCAACCCCTTCTTTTTCTGCAAGAATACCCAAAAAAAGAATGCTCTCTGTTTGTATTAATGCCTAATTCCCTTGGGGTGCAGGCCAATTTGTTGAGTATAAAAAGTTCAATACTTTCTAAATTGTATTCAGTCTATATTTACATTTATCATGGGTGCCTACTTAAATTGTTCACAGGGAGGCTACTCAAGTTCATCACCGTGGGCTACCCAAGATGGTAATAGATGTTTACCCAATATATCAAGTAGGGCTGCCAAAGTTTACCACGGTGCTACCTAAGTTGATAGCGGATATAATCATGGATGATTAACCCAGTTGATCACAGGGAGTTCCCAACATGATCACGGAAGCTAGACAAGTTGCTCATGGCGATCTGCCTAAGTTGATACAGAGGCTAACCAAGCTCACCACAGGGAGTTGCCTTAGTTGATGACAAGAGCTGTTAATAGGAGAGGTCGACGTAATTAGTATGCAAGGTTTTAAGTATCCAGTACGTTTTAGTCATACCAAAATGGGTGTATATATTAAAAAAAATCACATATTTGTTACAAAACCGAACTTTTGTGAGGTAAGTGTAATCTATACAGCATTGAGGTATAAAATAATTTCCAATATAACTTGTGGCTACCAAAGATTATTGCCAGGGGCTTTCCTAGTTGAACACAGGCTACCAAGATGACCAAGAATAGTAACCAAAGTGGATCACGGGGAATACAAAATCATCATGGTGGGCCTAAGTAGTTGACGGTCGGCAATCCTAGTTGATCATGGGGGCTACCAATGTTGATCATAGGGGTCTACCCTAGGTGACCATGGGTGCTAACCAAGATGATAACCAGTGATTAGCCAAGTTGACCTAAGTTGTTGATCGGATAATATCGAAGTTGATCACTGAGACTGGTCAACAGACTGGTAAATGCAAATAGTGTGCAAGGTTTTAAGTTTACATCATGCTTTAATAATGCTTAAATGGGAGTATATATTTTAAAATCACATTTTTTGACAAATAACTCAACTTTACTGACTTTTTGTGTGGAAACTATAGTTTGTACCACAAAAATGTATAAGACGCCTTTTGTACAGAATTCAGCTGTTTGTTTGAATATATCATTAGTTGTTATCCAAGTTAAATATAACAGCTTCATTAAAATAAAAACCTAAACTGTGTAAACAGGTAAGCGTTTTCTCACCAGCCATTTTGAATTAGTTTGAGTTACAAAAAGTGCAAAATCTAATTGCTCATATAGAATGTTTCCTAACAGGAAAGTGAAGGTAAATAGTGTGTAAGGTTTCAAGTTTCTAACTTCTTTTAATCATGCTTAAATAGGAGTAACTCTTCCCAAAAAATCACATGTTGTCGGCAAAACTCAATTTTACCGACTTTGTGAGGAAACTGGTATGTACTACATAAGTATATATGCAACTATTTGTACAGAATGTAATTCTTAGTTTTAATATTTCATTAGGTGCTATCCAAACTAAATATTACAGCTTCAGTAAAATAATAACTTCAACTGTGCAAACACGTAAGCGTTTTCTTGTAAGCCATTTTGAACTTTTTCTGGGTTATGAAAAATGACAAATCTAATTTCATTGCATTTTTCTTAACAGAAAAGTGAAGGTTGAGAGTGTGTATGGTTTTAAGTTTCTAGCTTCTTTTAATCATGCTTAAATAGGAGAAACTATTCTGAAAAAAATCACATGTTTTCAACAAAACTCAATTTTATAGACTTTTTGTGACGAAATAAATAAATAAATCTTTATTTGCCTTTTGACGTTATACATGTATCAGCAACGTCTTGTGTACAGTTCCCACTATAGTTAATAATTACACATCACAAAATACTGGCAACGCATTAGGGAATTCAAAATAAAATGTTTTTCAATTGGAAAAACTCATCCAGTGAATAAAAAAAGATATAAGTAGTGTTTATTCAAAAATATCTTTTTATTACTATACTTTAACACCAAGGGTAATAAATGATTGTATACCCTCAGTGCCTTAACAGGATGACTTTCAAGAGTCTTACTTAGTCTATTAAAGTTGATAGTTGCTGCATTCTTATTATTGGTGTTATGGGAGTGTTTAATACCACTACGATTTACTAACTGTGGATTTTGAAAAATATATGTCATTAGATAAAAAAGAAATAGGTTTAATATGGTCTGGATTTTTGAGATAATAAAAAGAGATTTGCAGTGTTCAAGCGGCTGTGAATTAGTAATTATTCTAACGGATTTCTTTTGGAGAGTAAGAATGTCATTGATCTTACTTGCACCGCCCCACACTACAAGTCTGTATCTTATAATGTATTGAGAAAAAGCAAAATAAGCAGTTCTTACATAGTTTTTAGGAACACAGTATGTGAGCGGTCTGAGAAGATAAATTACTCTAGACAACTTAGTTGAAAGATAATTGATATGAGCATCCCAATTTAAATGTTTGTCAATATAAATTCCCAAAAATTTAGCATTATTAGATAGGTTGCTTTTTTTAACTCACTCGCCAGTTGACATGGGCCTACAGGCCTGTGCGTCAACGTTATTCAACGAATGAAGTACCGACCGTTGGCTCAGTGGGGATTCGAACCTTGGACCTTGCCCTCCGCAGTCCAAAGCCTTAGCCACTGAGCCACCACGTCGGTTTGGTAGTTGTAATCAATAGATTTTCTTAAACTGAACAAAATATTTTGAGTTTTTAATTAATTTAAATGGAAACCATTGCTTTTAAACCAATCTGATGCATCTAATTAAGTATTTTGTTTTATAATATTCAGTTGCTCAAAACTATTACTTGTATTAAAAAATGTTTAGTCATCTGCATACAAGATTGTTGTGGCAGAGACCGATGATGGCAAGTCAATAATACAGACCAAAAATAACAAAGGACCTCGTTTGGATCTCTGTTTACCTTTTACTTTCTGTTGCTTAGGTAACATTTGAGAGATGAAATTAGAGCACTGCCTAACTCATAATATGATAATTTCATGGTAAGATCATTGATGACAACACAATCAAAAGCCCTACTCAGGTCACACATAGTGGCCTGAGCAAATGTTTGTCCTCAAAGGCTTGCAAGACATCTCTAACTAATTTGTCTAGGGCTTGAAAGGTAGATTTATTTTTTCTGAAACTGAATTCTTTAGAATTTAGAAGGTTGTTTGTTTCAAAATAATTATAAATTTGCTTGTGAACCAGGGTATCGAATAATTTATAATAACAACGATACCAGGAACTATTTCCTTTAAGATGTTATTGGACATATTGTATAATATATCGCTACTATCAATGTTGCTTAGGTTTTTCATTTAAACAGAGATTAAAACATATTGTAAGAGGAACAACGATACCAGGAACTATTTTCTTTAAGATGTTATTGGACATACTGCATAAATCGCTTCTGTCAGAGTTTCGTAGGTTTTTAGCAGATTCGAATATAACCTCTGGTTTGATCTCTGAACATTCAAAGATATTTGGTGGTAGATTAATTTTATTTTTTTGTTAACTTTCTTTTGAGGTAAGATAAGAAAATCTTTAACCTTCTTTAGGTTCTGAGACAGAGTTAGTGAAAATATTATTAAAAATATCAGAGGAAATGTCAATATTGTTCCGTTTGGCACCTGAGGGGGCAAGTGTTGTTGATAATTTTCCACGCAGCTTTACACTTGTTATTACTTTGATTTATGTAAGTCTCATTATATATGTGCTTGGCTGAGGCAATAGTCTCTCTATATTCGTTTTTAAGGGTCAGAAAGTGATGCCGTAACCTAACATCAGTTTTTGATAAACTATGGTAGTGCAAAAGATTTGCCTTCATTTTAGCCAAATCTTGGTTGTACCACTCATTTTATTTTCTTCTGCTTACTTGGATAAACTTTTTTTCAGAATTTTTAAATATGATATATTGTTGTTAAGCATGGTTCAAATTTTGTTAAAAAGTTGGTGTGAACTATGGTTGTTTTGGTAAATTATATTGTCCCAGTCATACGAGGCCAATTTCATGCTTAGGTCATCCAATGAACGTTTAGAATAAATAGTTTTCAGACTGATTGCAGTATTCAACAGACTTTCTTGGTTTTTGTAATCGGCGATGCTCCCCAGATCCACCAGAGTACCTCTGTGGTCTGAGAAGGGGAAAGACAACCTAATCATTTTCTGTTATTTGTGAAAACGTTGTCCAGGCAATCATTACCTCTTGTAGAGGCAATTGTCCTGTCTTACAAGATTCTAGAGAGAAAGAGCAGTTTAGCTATAGGTAGTCACATTAAATTTGTAGTTTATATCACCCCCCATGACTATAGTGTAGTTACTCCAATTAGTCAGGTAATTTAGTAAATCCTCTTAAGACGTAAGAAAGATTTTGGTATCACCCAATGTCTAGTGTTATATAGATACCACAAAGATGTTTAATTTATCTATGAAGTTTGCAGATACTTTAAAATGAAGTTCTGAGCAGAAACGAGTGATATCACAGGGTTTTGACTCTAATGAGTTATATGCAAACACAAGTGAACACCCTCTGATATGATTATTTCTACTGTATGCACTAGCATAGTGATATCCTGATGGAAAGGCAAACAACACTTCATCCCTCTTAAGCCAATGTTCTGTGATACAAACCAATTTAGAATTATCTAAATCAAGCAAAAAACCTTCCAAAATAGTTATTTTTACTGTTAGTAAAACCTTGAATATTAAGAAAGAATACTTATAAATTGCTATTACCTTTGTAGATATGTATCACTTAAATTTATCGTTTGTGAAGCTAAAAAATTTGTATTGTATTTTCCATTATTTCGAAAAAAACCTGAATCCCCAATGCTCTGATTATGCAACTCTTGGCTATCATTTTGTAAGTGGCTTATGTTAACAACTGTTAAAGTGTTTGTACAATTATTAACAATGTTCTTCTTGATGATCAAATTATTATTGTTCTTGTGTCCATTTTGTATTGAAAGGAAATCTTCTTTAACACTACTTACATCATTGGAATGTAAAAGAGCACTTATATCATTAGCACAGTTACTCTGCATTAGCGCCTCACTACACATGAAGGCGCCCGGCATTAATTCACATACACTTGATGGGACTGCCCCAGTTTGTAGTTGGCCAACAGCTGGTGGCATATCAGATGTAATTGGGCTGACCTCTGCTTCTTCCATGGCCACTGCGATGTCATCTAGAAAATTTCTCTGCTCTCTTCCCTGTGACGAGAGGGAATGGTATCTGGTCTAGTTTGTTGTACTGCATCATATTGAGTAGAGGATGTAAATCCTGTAAAAGGACTTGAATCATCAAGTGACCTACTCATCATTGGTGACATGGTCATTTCCAAGAAGTTAGACTCCTCACTATGTAGATTTGATTCAAAGTTTTTGTGTGTAATTTCAAAATGTATTCTTTTGTTTAAATAATTTGAAAATTGAAATTCGCTTAAATCATTCCTTAATAACCTAATTGATTTCTCACTGCTTATAACTATTTTAATAGCAGATGTGTTTCTTTTTTGGAAAGCAACAATATTCTTCACAAAGTCTCAGGAAGAATCTCAACTCGCACACACCCTAAGGGAGAGCAGATTAACATTTTAAAATCGTTTTCCTTAAAATGTTTATAAAATTTGAAGAATGCTTTATCATAACCTAGTATTGTTGGTTTCCATTTGTATGTTGGTTTTGTAATTAAGCTGTAAACGCTTAATTACAAAACCTTCGTTTTGACCATTAGTGTTTGTTTTTTGAAAAGTTAAATGATCAGACAAGCGATCAGATTCTAGAGGTTTCCCGAATTCCTTCCTAAATATTGTGGCCACTAATGCTGACAAGTAACGGGGATCAGTAAAATCATGTGAAATACAATGAGAAAATGCAATTTTCTCATCAGTTTGATATGTCTTGAAAAATTGGCTTATATCTGCAGTGATCACTTCAATACCAGACTCAACATCGCTTACTGTTGAACAGTTTAAAGGCTTAGGGTAATTTTGCAGATTGCTGTTGAATTTATCATAACTATTTTTACAAGTTTGCATTACATCGTATACCAATTTAGATACAAACATTTTGTCACGTCTATTAATCTAGAGGCCGTGTTTTGTATGGCGCCACCTCTACAGCAAGTGAAGGTCAAGAAGATGCACTCCTGAGTATTTACAAGTTAACTGTCAGATTTCTACGAGTATATTGATTTCAGAAATTAGCGTATGTTTCACATTGTCACATTGAAGGTCATAACGATATGGCACCATTGCCAAAATTATATTAGTGTGCCTTAATTTTTGGATTTGATCCTCAAGTAAACATTTGACTTTACTTGTTAGAGTAGAAAAGTTAGGACTCATGAAATTATCAGCGTCATTGCACTCAGCATGACAACCCAATCATTTTCTGAGTATGATTTCAAGTTTTGGTTGTCAGAGACAGATTTTAATCCATTTTCTAACCTGGCTCCAGGCTGCACATGTCCCAAAACCTTGGCTTTATTGTTCACTATTACATGCAGATAATTAGTAACATCTTTACCCTGACCATCAGAGAAAAGTGTATTTAAATTATCCCATGGTTTTTGTTTTCTTTATAAGTTTTGTATATTTGTACTTCTGCTTGAAATTGAGTACTTCTTTTCAGAGTAGACATTTTGTTATGTGAAGGTAATACAGAAAAATTGTTAATACTGTCATAAAGAGAAAGAAATCTATTCCATATTGATATTTGTGAACTCTTTTCATCGTGATTTACTGTTTTTATAGGTTTTTTTGGACTAGTGAAGGAGTTTGCTTCCGAGCAATAATGTAAGGGTGTGTCCTGAGTTTTTCTGATTCCCTGTTTTTAGTTTGACATTCGATGACAATGTTTCATTAGTAAAATTATTTTTTACCATGAGAGATGAAACAAAATTTTTTGGGATACTGTAACCATTTGTTATAACAAGACAAATAGGATTGTTTCTTTATACAATCTATGTCATTCAAGGATGGTACAGAGAGGCTGTGATTCAATCAAATGTAGTATAACATCGGTCAGTTGAAACTTTGGTGCACATTACTGCAGGCAATCGTCCAGTGATGGTGCTGCTGTGTATCTCACTGAAAATCTTGCTGATAAGTGCAGGCCTTTGGATCTCATTAAATTTCAGAGGACCTGCAGGTCGAATTTGCCGGTGTCTTGTTGCCTACCCTGTCCATGGCAGTCATAAGTATGTATCGTTCCTCTACTCTAGGTAGTATTCAAAGATTTCTCGAACTGCTTGAAAGATGCTTAGGCTTTCTTATGACACTAGGTGTCTTTGTAATTATAGGAACTGACTAAAATATTAACCTACTTGATCCTTCAAACAGTTCTATTGAATTTGTTAATCTGCTAAGAACATTTAACATATATTGTACTATAGTCCAACCTACAAGAGGACCTGCAACTCTGGATACTTTCCTTGCCAATTTGGACTGTTGGGAGTATGAGGCCTCTGTTAGCGTGAACAGGGTGGCTGACCACAAGCATGTACTGCTTTCCATGTCATACTCAGATGTATGCAAAAAATATCAGACTCCCAAAATCAAATCTTTTAAGCCATTTTTTAGGGTGTATAATGAGAATGCTGAAGCGAATTTTCTGAGTTTTCTGGATCAGAGTGTGCACACCTGGTTTGACAATATAAAAACATTGCCAGCTAATTATGAGTATATGAATTTCCAAAGCTTTTGAACATTTCTTTCCCATCAGGTTAAAAAAGGTATCAGCTATGCAGTTAGTGTTTGTAAAACAGGTAAGGAAGGATATCATATTAGTAACTGGCTTTCTTCAGAACTCTCTAGACTTAAGGCTGGACTTACTCTAGTTAATGACTTAGTTGGTGTAAGACCAGAATTGTCAAACCTACTTAAAAGCCTTAGAGGTGAATATCGTAAAAAAATTAAAATGGCCAAGATCAATGCTAATGCCTCTCATATATTAGGGGCTCCCAATCCCTGTAAGGCGGCCTGGAACCTAATAAACCAAAATAGGCTTCAACCCAAATCCAGTACTGTGGATCCTACTTTTGCGTCATCTAAAGATTTTAATCGCTATTTTATAAGCTCAGTTGACTGAATCATGTCGGGCATTCCAAATGTCACACAAAATATGAGCGTACCAGTCTTATTGTCAAATATACCAAATGGTACACCTTCTTTTGAATGGAAGTGTGTTTCTGTACTGAATGTAGTCAGTGTAGTAATGGGTTTTAAGCAGTCAAATAGTAAGGATGTTTATGGGATGATCCCTAATCTTTTGAAAAGTATGATATAGGTACTGGCTCCGTTACTGGCTCATTTGATAAATGTGTGATTTCTGCCAGGCTGCTTCCAAAATGCTCTTAAACTGTCTCGGAACAGTGCCATTGTATAAGAAGGGGAAAAAAGATAATGTAGCTAGCTATAGACCAATATCGTTGATCCCTGAATTATCGAAGATTTTGAGGTCCTGATGTTTGCACAACTGTACGACCATCTTGAAGCACACAACCTTCTAGTACCTGGGCAGTTTGGCTACACGAAGGCCAAGTCAACAATTTTAGCTGTACATTTTTTAGTGCAATTATTAATTGACGCTTTTGAGTCAATAATCTCGACATCCATAATTTTATGTGATCTTTTCCAGGTGTTTGAATGCATTTCACATGAAATCCTGCTCCTTAAGCTGGGAAAGTATGGCCTGGAGAGTAGTGTTTTGAGATTGGTCAAGTCTTACCTTAGTGACCGTCATCAGATAGTAAGTTGGAACAGTAGCATTTCAAGTCCAATTGGTCGGTAGCGTAGTTGGCTCAATCCCAGCTTCATGTGCTAAAGGTTCTCAGTTCGATCCCAATCAGAGTCATAATACATTTTGAGAAGGATCAGCTGATAACCACCGGCTGTTCATTTGTCATTGGGCTATTAATTAATGGCACTTTCTAAGGAATAGTCGGCCTTAGTTTGTAACAATGACTACATTCGCTCATCTAAACTCATCACACTCATTCGAAATCAATATTCGCCCATATCTTGACGATCGGCGCCTTATGAATAAATAAAAGTCCAATCGCTGTAAGGCATGGAGTCCCTCAGGGCTCAATTTTGGGACCCTTGCTCTTTTTAGTGACCATAAATGACCTCTATTGGTAACTGGATGGCAAATGTTTGCTTATAGACACATCCCTTATATCTTGTAAGAATAGTCGTGAGCAGGCTGTAAATGTACTTTATGATGTAGCCTCTCAATGGTTTATTGATAATAGGTTAGCACTTAATAACGAAAAAACTCAGAACATAACATTTAGCCTGTGTAAACGCCTTGCACCCCTACCCAAGAATCCGTAAAACTCCTTGGCATTATACTTGACCCGTGTCTTAGTTGGCTGGACCATATTATCCAACTATGCACCAAACTTTGCAGGGTAGGCGCCTAAGGGAACAACTGCTTTAACATACCTTGAGATTGGCCTTCATTGCCTTTTTCCAATCCAATGTGTCCTATGGATTGATTCTCTGCGGCCACTCAGCCAAGGTCCATAAAATCTTGCTACTGCAAAAAAGGCTATTAGGATTTTATGCCATGCTCAGTACAGAGATCACTGTAGACCACTATTTAAGGAGCAGAAAGTTCTTACTGTAGTCAATTTATATATATTTCAATGTCTTCTTAGGATTAAGGACAATCTGGATGATTTTATTGTAACTAGTTCAGTACATAATCGTGATACTAGGTTCAGTACAAAACTTGTAATACCCAGGTCAAGGACAGATAAAAGAGACAAGTCTTCTCCTGTTTCAGGGATACTTTTTTTAATCACTTACCCAATGAAGTAAGAAACCTGGAAAAGAAAAGTTTTAAAAACACCACCCTGTCTTGGCTAGTACAAAATCCGATGTACAAGATTGATGAATTTTGTTACCTATTGGTTTGTTGTATATTACTGGCATGTAGCCTGTAAACTCTTAGTTGTAGTACTGATGTAACCTGTAATAATTTGATATTGTTGATTGGTTCAATAAATTCATTGTATCATTGTGAAGAATTCTAAACTGGGATCTGGTTTAAACTTTTATTATTATTTGTTGACTTAGTCAAAATTCACTCTTTAAAATTTAGTCAGTAAGTTTATTCCAATGAGCTTCAGAGTCTAGAGCACCTGCGTCTGAGTAACAATGACAACAGATAAAACCAGATGTTGGTTGAAGGTCACTTTGTTTGTTCCAAGTTGTTTGTATCATGTATCATTTCCTATTTATTCCAGCTGAATATTGTTTGTAAATTGTTATTAATGTTTCAATGTGGGCAGATTGCAAACTACTAAAGTCAAGCTATTGAGTTCTATTACTTGTTAAGTGATTTAAGAATATTTGTGTAGGTAATTTGTATAATATGTGTAGTAAAGTTAAAAAAAATCATATATATTCAATTATCAAAAATTCACTAAAACATATATTAATCCACCTGCAGCTGTAGTCTATCACAAACCCGTGTTTTTAACACTGTAACAGTAAATACTTTTTAATTTTTAAATTTGAAGTAAATTAAAGTAGAATATTGATGTTTCTTGATTTAAAATATTGATAATACTTATCCATACATTTTTAGTCCACGCTAATACACTTCTAACCACCTAATATTATAAAAACTATTAAAAGAACAACACCCACAAATAATCAACACACCATTCCTTGAATGCCAATAATATCATGTTATCAATGAAACTATAGTATATACCACATACATTTATTTAACACTTATTATAAAGAATTTATTTGATTAGATTTTACCCATACTAAATATTACAGCTTCGGTAAAACATAAACTTCAACTCTGCAAACAGGTTAGCGTTTTCATGTCAGCCATTTTGAATTTTTTGTGGTTTATAAAAAATTTAAAATAAAATGTTATAGCAATTTTCGTAACAAAGTAGTAAATTGAGATCTGATGTATCGTTTACATTCTCTTAAGTTCGACAATATCTTAATAAGGCAATAAGTAAAAAAAAAATATAAAAAATATAATTTTTTTTACGAAAATAGAAATTTAATGACTTTTTAGGTAGTTATTATCTTAAATACAAAAAATGTTAGATAACCAAAATTTTAGGAAATATTGTTACAAATCTAGAATATTCTGTCAGATTTGCTCTATGACCAATGGTTTGGCCACAATCAAGCCGTAAGTAAACCTCTGCACACAAGTAAAAAAGCACATCCACCATTTTGAGTTTTTTCGGGAATTAAAAGTAAAAAATGTCTAGTTTTTGGAATTTTTCTGTCAGTTGCTCAGTAAAACCCACACGTGTGCCTAATTTCAAGTTTCTATGTTATCTGGAAGTGGGTTAGAATTTGTATACGTGACTCAGTGAGTGAGTGAGTTACACATGCGGTTTTATATAGATGGGATGCAAGAATTAAACCTACATGTTCCATATGTAGGTTCCATATGTTAAATAAATGTTCCATATGTATTAAAATTTATCCATGGAGTTTTCTTAGAATACATATTTATTCTTTATTTTGGTTCAATTATTTGCTCATTATTTAACAGTCTCATATTCTTCCCGAATTACAATAATTTTGTCAGAATACTCAATTTTTATCCTCTTGGCTTCCAGTTCTTCTAGCTCTAATTTTTGTTTCTTTGCACTCAGTATATTAATCTGCCTAAGAGGAGTGATCTCTCTCTTTAATTGGATATGGACTTAATTTGTTTTTCTTATTAACTCTCTTTAGCTGCACCTGAAATTGAGATATTTGGTACTAACTAAACGCATACCACCAATATCGATTTATTTTGTAATAGTTGAGAAGAGTGTTGTTGATTGAGAGAAAAATGTTTCTCCCACTTTAATATAACACTTTTGATAAATTTTTACATTACCTTCGTCATCATGTTCTGGAGCCTCTAGATAATTAAAGGGAAGGCATCTAAAATTTTGAGTGGAAAAAACATAGTTAATTAATCTTCCAGTAGCTGCTCTTCCTTTGGCAATACGTTTTGTAAGCCTATTATGTTTTTAGTGTTTCCATACATATTGCAAAGGATTGTTAAATATAAGGCAACAGCTATCTTGTAGACTTTGTGCCAATTTAGTCCACATTTTAGAAATTGGTACAGAATGAAAAGGTGAATCTTGGAAATATACTTTACAAGATTCAAGTACTGACATACAATCCTTTATTGGATCAAATTGTTCTCCACTGTTGTTTACTTCTAATCTAGTATTCCATTATCTCTTGCCAAAGTAGATATAAATGTTTTGTTTAGGCGCACATCTGGACATTTTATATAATTAATTATATGGTTACCCAACTGTTTGTTAGCACCAGGACTTGAAATTTTACATGCAAATTTGTTGTAAAATTTAGCCCTCAAGTTAGAATTTAACCAAGTTAAGACGTTCGCTGTGGCGGAATTTGAGGCTTGCCTATTTTACTTTTTTTACAATTGGGAGGGCCAGGCTTCAAAACCAGGTAATGGCCCCTAAGCCAAAAGGTTTACTCTGCGCCCTCTTTTACAAGACTTCAAACCTCATCCAATCCAAGATCCTTAAAGGACCTTGAGATTGCCTTAATGACGTTTTCCTGTGGTACACCTTGGCCGCATTTTAAAACACCGCCCAAGGTGAGAGCCCGCTTCCTAGCTTCGGCTGGGTAGTGGAAGAGGATGTGCCGTCCAGATTCTTCCTCCTCTCCACATTTCCTACACAAGATAATTGGGGTTGGAAACCCTATCCTGTTCATGTGTGCTCGAAACGTCCAGTGTCCAGTTATAAAACCAACCACCCTTCGGAGTTCTGATTTTACAAGAGAAAGAGCTTCAACCATGTTGAAGTTCGATGGCCCCAACAGGGCCTCCTTTGCTTGCATGTTACCTGGCATTGCTTCCCAGGTCTCCCGGTGCTTGCCGGCAACCCTCTTGGTGAGACTGTAAGCAACCCTGCATGCCGGCTGTGGGCCAACGAGAGGTTCCTCAGTGTCTCTTCTGGCACAGTGATCTGACTTCTCATTTCCCAGTACCCCAGTGTGACCTGGCACCCATGACAGGATTACCCTATTGGAACCCCATGACAGTCCCAAACTACACTCAAAGTGAAGTCGAAAGACGCAAGTGACCTTAGTGCCGCTTGGATTTCTGAGTTCAAATAAATTGTTTTTCCATAAGGCCCAAATCTAAGTTTGCCTGAGCACAGGCAGCTATGGAAGCCACTTCTGCCTGGAAAACCGTAGCCAGTTTTCCAAGGCTAAAACTGAGCTCAGTTTTTTACCTGTAACCATAGACCCCATAACCAGACCCAAGGAGGGTTTGTCACTCATTTGTGTACCACGTGACCACGTTCTTCATTGCAATTGATTCGATTGGGGGTCATTTTTTCGCTGGACTTTTCTGCATGACATTTTTTCATTTCTTTTTTTCGCTCCCAATTCTTTTTACATTAAATTTGTCGCAGTTCATTTTTTCTAATTTCTTGTTTCCATAGTAATTCAACACATTCAATAATCCATTTCAAATTTTGGTTTAGACCCATCCAGACTTCTCATTCTTATAACTAAGGCATCAAACAGTTCTCACATGATCACCCCTTCAATCACAATGAATGTAAAGCTGAAAAAAGGATAAGTTAAGTTTAAAAAAGAAAGCACAAGAACATCCTAACCAACCTCCTGCTCAACTACTACACACCAAATTGAGCAATGTTTCCCAAGGTGTTGTATGCCAACTGCCTTCAAGATAAAATTTAGCAAAGTCTTTAAGAAGAGATTGCAGAAAAAAATCTTCCTCCAATTCCTCAATCCCTAAATGATTTTCATGATCTCTCTCGTCTTTATCAAAGAACCCTTGCTGATAAAAAATGTTTAATATTTGATTTTGGTAAATCTGAAGACAGTTGCATCATAGTGTTTGCTACTCAACGGAATCTGGACCTACTTAAAAAAAAGTCGTGTTTGGTATCTATATGGAACATTCAAGGTGTTACTAGCGATTTTTACCATCTTGGGAACTTGTGAGAGGCGACGTAATGTTGAAGATAAAGAAATCATACCACTTTCTTTCATGAATGCCCTCCTGTCATCCAAGGAGACATCGCAGTTTGCATTTGTTTTGCGGGTTATCCAAACAGCAGCTGATGAGTACCGAATCCGAGATTTTGCACCACGAAGAATAATGACAAATTATGAGAAAGGCATTATCAATGCGTGAATAAGTTTTCCTGTGAGTTCTTATTTCTTGCTATTTTTCATTTGAAGCAATCAGTGTATCGGAAAATTCAGGAAGTTGTAACTTATATTTGACTGTAAATTATTTTTAACTTTTTATGCTAAATGTTGTCCTTGCGAAAAATGTCTGGAGAAAAAGGTTTGTGTATCGATTGATTCATCTTGTTCCCAGTCCTTTCTGTCACCAATGACAACACGATAGAGTTTGTTTAAGTCAGTTTGTTCAGGCTTCCTAGTCAAACACATCTGTAGAATGTCCGATTGTAGGATGCTATAGATTTATGTATGTTTACTGGCATACAGTATAGCTTGCCAGTATCCACTGGTATGGAGCCTATATGCCGTAAACCTTGTCTCATGATAAAAATATCAAGGAGGGCAGACTTAGTAGCACCTCCATTGCAGTAGCGGGTGTACTCTCAAATGCCCCAAGGATTCCCAAACAAGATAACTGCTGAACCTTGGTTAGGTTTATTACAGCTGTGACTTGTTGGACCTTGGGCCACCAAATGATGACTCCATATACAAGCATCGGTCTGACAAACCTTGTACAAAGCCAGTGTACCAACTGAGGGTCAGTTCCCTCGTGCAAGCAGCGCCTGAGCCTCATCAATGTGGTCCATGAGCGGTCTATGGCATGGATGGGGTGTCTATTCCAGATAAGTTTGTCATCCAACCATACACCCAGATACTAAACTTCCTTAAACACCTAGACACAGTTGTCAAAGATTCTTGGTACTCTGACACCTTCCGCGTTCCTTTTATTAGTAAATGGTACCATAACAGTCTCTCCGGGGTGAACAGATAGCCACTATTCTATGCACTATGTCTCCACCATGGACAATGCCCTCCTCATAAGGTCGAGGCATGTCTCCATGTATTTACCTCTTAATAGGATCACAATATTGTCAGCATAACCCTGAGCGTACATTCCATACTTGTTGAGTACCGAGAGGAGATCATCCACGATCAGGTTCCACAGGAAGGGTGACAAAACACACCCCTGTGGACACCCTCTTTGCGCTTGTACCCCTCTTATCACATAGGGAAGCTTGGGCTCTGCGGATGCTAAGTATGTTGCTGACCCAGCGTACAACTGTTCCTTCAGTGCCTCTGAACACCAGCTGTGTCACAATCGAGGAAATCCTCATATTGTTAAAGGCTCCTTCTAAGTCCAGGAACACTGTCAAAATCTCCTTAAGGGAAATTGCCTGTACAATCTTGCGAATGAATAGGTGTAAAGCAGACTCACAGGATCTGCCAGCATGCTGGTTGGGGTGCAGAGATTGATTACTTGCTACCCCGCCTCTATCATGCCTGTCCAGCAACTTCTCCATAGTTTTTTATGGGAAAAGATGAGACTTATTGGGTGGTAAGCCTTTGCTGTATCATAGGAGGATTTACCAGGCTTCGGGATGAAAATCACCCTTGAGATACCTCATGATAGTGGTACAAGGCTTGCATTGTACGAAACCTGAATATTTTTTTCTTTTTTTTTCTTTATTTTAATGGAAAAACAATTTCAATGTTTTTTAGGTGATAATAATATGACGTCATAATTTCTGGGACCCAATGGGGTCCAGCAGTACCACTAAAGAGTCCCATTGTAAGAAAAATGTTACTTATGGCTATTTATTGTCATATATTGTAAATAATAATGAAATATATCATTTATCAGAGAAAAAGACTTTTTAATTCTTAGCAGCTGGTATATTATAACAGGGGTCCCGCAGCACTGCTAAAGAGTTCCATCTACGTCACTCGAAGTACTCCTAGAGTAGTCACCAACATCGTCCACAGTCATATTTACACTAACATCCATGTCTCTAGATGTCCTAGCCATTACTACATACAAATAAAACACTAAAACTATCACTAACACTATTCACTGACAAAAACTAATCAGTACTGTACTGGATTCGGTAATCGAACTGAGAAACTATCATAACACGAGACACGTACGTACATAACAACCACACTGCAAGAACTTCAGCCAACTGAATCTATACCTGCAGTAGAAATACCAACATGAAATGTTAGGGGCATAGAGGCCCGAAGGGTGCTCACCGCGTCTGAGAGACAGCCGGCTGGCCCCTGCGATGAATGTGTTAAGCAATCGATCCCAATTGTCGTATTATTATCTAAAATTACATTACAGTTCTCATCATATTCCCCATGGTAACAAAATTTATGGTTTCTAGTCAAATGCACACACATCTATGCTATATTAAAGATACCAACAAAATCTTGCGCTGTATCCAGATTGGTTAGGTAATAATCTTTCCTTTTTAGTTGGGATATTATATTTGGTAATTCTTTTAAAAGTAGTTCTAAATTTATAATGGCCAATTATATTTTAAATGAGATTGCCACAGGATTTGTATATTTTCTGTGTTCTATATTTTATCGGCTAACTATTGTTTGTACTTTCTCACTACTGAGTAAAAATGGAAGTTTTGCCTTTACGCCATGTTTTGCTGTTGCTTAATTAGAGAACTTCCCATGTAAGTGGCTATTAAAAGAGCCACATATTTCTTTCTTTGATATTGGTTTGCTCTTTTTAGTTGAGTTAACACAATTCATTGGATCACAAATTTTTACTACCATTATGTTATTGCAAAACGGTTCTGAAATCGGCCCTTTATATATTAAGTTATTAGTACTAAGAAGCTGCTCACCCTCCCAATAAACTATGTTTCCTATATCGGTAACTAAGTTGTTTTGAGAAATATTTTCCAGTAACATCCATATTCCGAATGCTCGTTGGTGGGTTTTATTCTCCTCCCTAAAAGCTATGGTACACTATAGACTTTAGAGAGAGAGACATCTTTCCACTTTCGGCTACCAGCGACAACTGAATTAAATTGGCAACAGCCCTTATATATGATCTGTATGCTTACACGTTTTACGGCTGCCTTGGAGAACAGTTCGGTGAATATTTTCTATTTAAGTTGAGCCACCCTAACCTTGATGGTACAAGCTAGAGGAGGATAGCCCACTCAATGTCCTAGAATTACAGGTTTGAAGCCAACCATAGAACATCAATCACACCAGGCTCGAGAAATTTCGACCTTACCAGGAACAGATTATTTTCTAAGTTAAACACATACATTTCTTCACTTTTACCTGATGTAGTTTTGATTATATCGTCGGTTATTTTTATTTTATAATTTAGATCGATACTGGACTCTTGTATTTCTTTTTCTAGCCAGTAGTTCGACAAGCAGAAGTGATCCATATTTTCAAATTCAAATATGTATCGAGTTTTATTTCTGACTCAACAGGTTTAACACCCTTAATTATTAATTCTGATCCCTCTAATAAATCTTTTAGACGTTTACACTTTGGTAACGTAATACGTCCATGTATTTTCTGCATCATAACAGTATTAAAATCATTCTACGTGCTCTTGATTATAGACACTATATCATATATTCTCCCAACTATTTTTTAGAAATATTAACTCAACCTCTTTAGCAAAGGTATACCTATTAAAAGAAGTAATACCATTTGTTTCACATTTAATAAATGGTTATTCGGTTGGCAAGCAGATTTTATTGCTGCCATTATAAGTATTCAAGACAAACCCATCGTTTACTACCTTGTCAAAATGCTTGTGGGCATTTAAAAATATACTTTTATACAACCCTCGAAACAAATATACACTGTTTACCCCTTCTTTTTCTGCAAGAACACCCTCAAAAGGATGCTCTCTGTTTGTATTAATGCCAAATATAAGTATTAAATATTTGCCATATGTATTTAGATTTTTCTATGGAGTTTGCTTAAATACATACTTATTCTTTCGTTTTGTTCTTTATTATTTGCTCATTTTTCAACAGTCTTATATTCTTTCCGAATTGCAATAATTTTGTCTAAATACTCAATTTTATCCTCTTGCCTTCCATTTCTTCTAGTTCTAACTTTTGTTTCTTTGCACTCAGTACATTAATCTGCCTAAGAGGAGTGATCTTATGCAGATTTTACTATAAATGTAAAACCGCTTGGAAAGTGATAAAGGATGCAAGTAAACAAAATTCATTAAATAAATCAAACCCTGGAATCTCACCCGATATGTTTAATAATTTTTTTATTGAATCTGTTAATGACATTAAAACTAAAGTAAGTAGTCCTAAATATAGTTCAGAGGAGCTAATTCAATTTTCTGCAGTCAATTCTCAAACTTTTGCATGGAGACTAGTAAGTCCGGAGGATATAGTAACTACTACAGGTAGACTCAAAAATTCCGACAGTTGTGACGTTTATCTAATGTCCAATAACTTGTTAAAAAAATTATAGCACATATTGCCATTCCTCTATACTACTGCTTTAATCTCTGTCTCATGGAGGGAGTTTTTCCTGATGAGTTGAAAATATCACGAATATGCCCAATTCTTAAAAAAGGCCCAAAAGACAAGCCGCAGAGCTATCGCCCAATTTCTATTGTTCCAACTTTTTCAAAATTATTTGAAATTATAATCCATGAACAATTAAGTGCCTATTTAGAAAAAAATCAATTTTTAAGTAACTCACAATTCGGATTTAGGAAGGGGAAATCTACAACTGACGCTGTAGATATGCTGGTTCGTGAAGTGTTATCAGCTTTTGAAAATAAAACATTTGCTCAGGCCACATTCTGTGACCTGAGCAAAGCGTTTGATTGTGTAAATCAATCTGAATTATTAATGAAATTAAACCATTACGGTATCTCAGGCAGGCAACTTAAATTTTTTAGTTCCTATTTTTGTAATCGTAAGCAAAAAGTTTTTGTGGACGGTGAGTGGTCCCAGGAAATACAAGTCACACAAGGTGTCCCCCAGGGATCGGTCCTGGGACCACTATTATTTGTAATTAGTATTAATGACCTCCCAAGCTTTGTGAGGACTAAAACTTTTCTTTATGCGGATGATTCAACATTTTTTAATTCTAATTCTAATCTTGAACAACTAAAATCTCTCTGTGAAAATACTCTTAAAAATGCATCTGACTGGTTTAAATCAAATGGATTTCTCTTAAATGAAGAAAAAACTAAAAAAGTTACTGTACTTTTTCTCTAAGACCTGTTGATGAACGCTTCTTGAAAAATAATCCTGATGACCATGTAAAATTTTTAGGAATGTTTGTAGATAAAACACTTTCCTGGGGATCACACATTGATTATATTAGTATTAAATTATCTAGGGTAATTTATTTATTAAAACGATTGTCTCATTCTGTACACCAAAATTATATCAGATCAGCTTATTTTGCATATTTCCAGTCTATATTTAGATATGGATTAATTTTTTATGGGAACTGCAGTAGGATAGATGAAATTTTACTTTTGCAAAAAAAAGCTATTAGAGCTATTTCAAATGCAGGACCTGTAGAGCACTGCAAACCCTTATTTTTGAAATTAAATATCCTCACTGTTATTAATATTTACATCTTCGATTTGTTTTTGTATGTGTTAAGAACTCCTGGTATTATTAAACAAAGTTCACATCAATATAGCACTAGGACCAAAGATCAAGCTAAAATTAATTTTTTTAGATTGAGTAAAACATTGAACAGCCACAATATAATTTCCATCAGAGTCTATAACAAATTAATCCATTTATTCAATATGTATCCCAAAAAAACTTTCTGTAATAAATTATTTAACTGGCTCCTAAAGCACCCTTTTTATTCACTTGACGAATTTTTTAGTACAAATATTTTTGACTTTTAATTCATTTTAAGTTAGTACATTGTAATCCTCACTGCTATATTTTATTAGATTTACTTGTGTAGTGTTAAGAATCTTTGACTTAGCATTTATGTGCTTGTATTGTGACGTTGTCAATGCTATGTAGTTTTATGACAATAAATGGAATTTGAATTTGAATTTGAATCTCTCTCTTTAATTAGATATGGACTTAATGTGTTTTTCTTACTAACTCTCTTTTGCTGCACCTGAGGATGAGATATTCGGTACTAACTAAACCCATACACCCAATATCGATTTCTTTTGAAATAGTTGAGAAGAGTGTTGTTGATTGAGATAAAAATGTTTCTCCTGCTTTAATGTAAGACTTTTGATAAATTTTTACATTACCTTCGTCACCATGTTCCGTAACTTCTACATAATTAATTGTATGGCAGTTCCAAGTTTTCAAGTGCCCCGCTTGTCATTAAAAGTCAAACCAATACTACGTGGTTTGGATTCCAGTAACCAATAAACCGTTACTTGTGCCCCCCCCCCAACATACAATGTCTAACTCCGCCCATGCTGCAAACATTTGCAAAGTGATTTGGTCTATTAAATTTTTTATATATTTTTTTCTAGAGCTGGACATGTACCAAAATGATAACTATCGCATCTGTAACAAATGTTGGTTTTATTTTAACTTACCTTAGGTGTATTGAAACCTGTAGAGTGCATGTTTGGGTCAGATACCCTTTTAACTTACCTTAGGTGTATTGAAACCTGTAGAGTGTATGTTTGGGTCAGATACCCTTTTAACTTACCTTAGGTGTATTGAAACCTGTAGAGTGTATGTTTGGGTCAGATACCCTTTTAACTTACCTTAGGTGTATTGAAACCTGTAGAGTGTATGTTTGGGTCAGATACCCTTTTAACTTACCTTAGGTGTATTGAAACCTGTAGAGTGCATGTTTGGGTCAGATACCCTTTTAACTTACCTTAGGTGTATTGAAACCTGTAGAGTGCATGTTTGGGTCAGATACCCTTTTAACTTACCTTAGGTGTATTGAAACCTGTAGAGTGTATGTTCGGGTCAAATACCCTTTTAACTTACCTTAGATGTATTGAAACCTGTAGAGTGTATGTTTGGGTCAGATACCCTTTTAACTTACCTTAGGTGTATTGAAACCTGTAGAGTGCATGTTTGGGTCAGATACCCTTTTAACTTACCTTAGGTGTATTGAAACCTGTAGAGTGCATGTTTGGGTCAGATACCCTTTTAACTTACCTTAGGTGTATTGAAACCTGTAGAGTGTATGTTCGGGTCAAATACCCTTTTAACTTACCTTAGATGTATTGAAACCTGTAGAGTGTATGTTTGGGTCAGATACCCTTTTCTTTACTAAGGCTGCTTCACATTTCACACAATCAGTGTTCCATTTTGTATTGCAGATAAACTGTATATTTTTCTGAGCTAATTCAGAAGCTTTGCAAAAATTCAAAACCTTCTCAAAAGTATTATCTTCCTACAGAAGCCTCTCTAGTAATTCCTTATTATTATTGATTCCAAGAATGATAAGAGCTTTCAGTACTTTTTCTTCCTGTTCTTGAAATTCACAAGGTCTTATTAAATGCTTTAAATCAGCATAAAATGTTTCAAAAATTTCGTTAATTTGTTGCTTTCTTATAAAAAGCTTGTGTATCCTCATGGTAATATTATGATCAGGCATACAATGTTTTCCAATGTTTGTAGCTCATCATCTACAGTCTCCACTATGGATTCATTTTTTATAGAATTGTATAATTTCAATCATCTTTAAGATTTTGTATCTTGCTAACTAAACTTTCTTACTTTCTTTTTTGTGGCAATAATATATATATATATATATGTGTGTGTGTGTTAATTTCTTCCTTGAACTGCTTGAAATTGTCTGAAACTGTACTAGTCTAATTAAATATAATAAAATGTTTATTATGCTCCATTTCTGACACAAACAATAAGTATTCACTAGTTTAAAAACCAAATATATTACACAATATTACTATTTCACTTTTTATTTCTTGACTACGCCATTTTTATTTAAAATAAAAACTATAGTTTTAACAAGAACCATTTTAATACCAAAGATAAACATACACTGAAAATAGATATTAATAAATAATACAATAGTTAAAACAACACCTGTTACAAACTGTAAACAAATAACATTGGTAATATTTATATCTGACTAGCACCCCGTTGTGGCTTTGCCCGCAAACATTCAAGACGTATACAAAATGTATGAAATTCAAAATTTTTTTAATTAGTGTAAACAATTATAATACTTGTTAAGAGTATGTGATATTAAATTGACAATACAATTTTCACATTGATATTTATTCTTACAAAGATAAATAAAACATGTAACTAAATTAATATTAATATTTTTTATATCAATTTATAAATTCACAATACAACAATTTGCTATTATATTATGTATGCACATTTAAGAATTTTAAAAATAACTTATTGTAAAACTTCTTTGTAAACTACGTTATTTTTCTTTCCTTTTGGTGCTAAAATAACTAAACTTGATGGACTGCTTACTCTAGAATTTCTCATGGGAAAAGCACACTTCAGTATTGGGTAATAAAGGTCATAACGGTATTGTACCTTGCTGTTCACTTCACTGTTATCACTCAAACTCTCTGTATCGACTCCTCTTGACTGTCCAACAGTAGACATTACAAAGTATTCATTAAGAGTTTTTGAAATAACTCGCCGACGTTTGGGCGCAATATGTGAACTTGATGTCGAATGACTTTCTTTTTCCAAGGAACGAGATGTTGTGGTAGTCTCATTGGATTGGGTTGTGATGCAAATATTTTCAGTTAATAAATGTAGTTCGTGAATCCTTGAAAACTCCATTACTTCATTCCACTTTTTCTCCCAGGCGTTTTCACTTCTTTTTGACTCGAGCTTCATAATAATTGCTCCTGCTGGTTTCGCACATCTTGCTATGCAAGAGTCCTCCTAGTCCTTCTGAAGCGCTTTGCTGAGGATATTTATATCAGTTAAACACTCCAATAAACATATAAAACATACTACAAAGTCCAAGGATGTAATTGAAGCCTGTAATCCTTTGGCCTGAGGAGACTTCGAATTCCTTAGATCATTAGCAATCTTTTTGAGGACGGCACGAATTGCATCAAAATTTCTGTTAACAGATTGGACAGCAGTAGCCCTACACGACCACCTAGTATCACTTAATTTGTGGATCTCATGTGGGCCTGAGATTTTGATCTGTAGCTCCTCTTGCAGTATTTTGTACGGTATTCCGCATGCATATCAGGGTTAGAAAAAAACTCATATAGTGACTGTATCACATTAAAGAAGAAACAACTATAGTTATTGCTTTCACAAGAGTTTACAAGAACCAAATTAACCTTATGTGCTAAACAGTGCACATACATGGCGAGAGAATGGGTATCCCTGATGATTGTCTGTAGCCCATTCTTTACTCCGGACATTACACTCGCGCCATCATGTGATTGACCTATTAAAGTAGCAGTTATACCTACTTCCTTAAGGTAGTTCAAAATAATGTTTGCTAAGGACTCAGTACTACGATCTAGAGAGACATCCTTCATTGTTAGCAATCTTTCTTAATTTCTGATTCAAACAAATATCTTATACAAATACACAATTGTAGAACTCTGTATGACTTTGCTTCATCGACCATTAAGGCATAAAATCCAGATTCGTTTACCTCATTATTGTACTTAAAACCTCTTCAGTAACAATTTCGAAAATTTCGTTTTGAAAGTTATGACTTGTTAAATTGAAATATCATTCATATTTTCCTTTGAATTTAGCATCATATTTTAAGTATAGTTCACAAAACTCTAAATAATTTCCCTTGTTGCCTGACGTTTCTTTTTCATCGTGTCCACGAAAAGGCATTCCTTGTTTGGCAAAAAAAAACAAAAGGTCCAAAATTTGCTTAAAATATTCACAATTTTCAGAAATAAGCTCTTTATGAGATGATGATATTTCCGAAGCAATTGCATCCTTTGGCTTTCTATAGTTATGCCACGTCACCATGGAAAATAAGTGACTTTCACTGGACGCATGCTTTCCTAATTTTTCCCCTATCTTCTTCCAGTTACTTATGCCTTTTTCAGTTACAGATACTTCTTTATTGTCAGAAGAAAATATCCTGCAAGCGTAACAGAATACAGCATCTTTCTTTATACTGTATTCTAGCTATTCAAATTTCTTAAAATAAAATAGTGTAAATGCTCGTTTTGAAATTTTAAAGTCTGAAAGTCAAAATTGGGCGCAATGGACCGTCTCTATATTATCAAGGTCCAATTTTTTTGAGTAGGCTCCTTCATCATAAGAAGAAGTAACTGGATCAGTTTGTTTACTTACGTCATGGCAAGACTTTGAACAGCCTGGGGAAGCTTTTATTAAACACTCAGATTCCGCTTCTTCATCGGTCTTAGACACGGTTACTGGTTCTTTTATTTTAAAAAAAGTTCTAATATCTGTTGTTTTTTTACTCATTTTGTTTAAACTGTAGATTCCATAGATAAACAAAACAGAAAAATGATAATACTGTAATTAATTAATATAGAAACACCACTCATCTCATCTTAAATAACACAAACAAAAACACTTATTTTAATACATGAAGCAAGAAAGCGGGAACAGAGCATGAACACTAACTGACAACTGCTGACTGACTGGGCTGGGCAGACTAGCGCACACTTATCTAGACGATATAGCACTCCTGTTGTGACTTGCCGAATAACTGAAACACCGCCGCCGGCCGCGCTAAACACAACTCGATTCAGTCAGCCGCGCCAATTTGTAGATGGTAGGTAGTCGAAGTCAACCCGTAATTGTGTTGTATAAGTGGGATGCTAATACTCGCACTGATCTTCATTTTGGATTAATGGTATTCTAATTTATTATTATTAGTATTTATAGAGTCAAGATGCATTTAAGTTCAACGTTCAGTTAATAACTTTTATATAAAATTATATTCCTTATGAATAAAAATTCACACGAAGGTTGGGGGGCATTGCCCATGGTTTGCAGGGATGGTTTAAAGATTCCAGGTACCAGACAATGCAATGCATTGTTAAACCTAAATAGTAGAGAGTTTTCAGTGGAAAACACTGAACCAACACAAGAATCAGATGTCAATAGTTTTTTTTAAAATCAGTTCTATAAATGACACAAATGTTTGGTATAAAACAGTTTTATTGGACTGTAAAAGATTATATTTAAACTGGACCGAGGTGCCAATGTTAATGTTTTGCCATATCACTGCTATAAAGACATAAATATGCCTCATTGTAGTAGAATATATACAGTATATATCGTATGGTTTTTGTCGGCCACTATAATTTTTTCTAAATTTAAAATTATGTAAAAGTTGAGTTTTATACTTGGACCAAACTCAACTTTTTGTCCAAGTATAAAATTTTTGAGCTTTATATACTCTAAAATATTCAAAAGTCATTACAATATATACAAATTAAAAATAAATAAATAAATAACAAATGATCTCCTGTCGCAAAGCTAAATCCAATCCATCAAGCCATTTAAGACCTGCCTGACTGATTGTATTTATGCTATCTAATACATCCATAAAACAGCGCAAGGGGCACTCTAAAACTATTTGATTCATTGTTTGGATAGACTCCCGGCAATCATATGACTGATCTATTGTCAATCGCAATTTGTATTTCCAGTAGTTACATCTGCCCACTCCAGTTTGCAATCGATTCGATAATGTCCACTCCCTACGAGGGATGTCATCCCACCTATGAGTATTGACAGATCGCTTATAAGGAACTTATTTTGTCCATCAAAACTGTTCCACGCTATGCCCCAGCTATTATTGGGTGAGAAATTCGATCTTCTTAACTGGAAAGCAGTACGTAGAGATGGGTTTCGAGATTTTAAGCGACCGTTCTGAGGTGGGAGATCCTGGGTAATGGGGAGGTGCGGGGCATTCAAGATCTTATTGAATTTTGTACGTAGTGCCTTCTGATGTCTTATTTCTGAAGGAGCTATATTGCACTGGGAGCCAAGGTAGTCTAGTTGCCATGAGAGTACCACTTATAGCTCTCATGGCTATATAAGTTGGATATAAATCTCTTTTTTATATGCACTATTTAGCCATAGCACTGTATTCAGCAGCTGAATAAACCAGTGATAAAGCAGTTGTACGCAGGACGTGTGTGCATTGGCTCCCTAAGTTGTTCCAGCAATATAATGTAAGTACATTTTCCCTGGTTTTAATTTTAGCTGCTGTTTTTTGAAGATGGCTTTTAAACGCCAGCAATCGATCTAACGTTACTCCCAGGTACTGTGGATGATCATTGTGGTGGAGTTTTACACCATTTAGAAAGATTTTCAATTTTCAATTAGTCAGTCGATTACTTAAGTGGAAGAGGCTACTTCGGTTTATGATGGGTTAGGATTCAGCTTCCTGGTTCTAAAATATTCTTCGAGGGTTGCAAGATTGTTTGTGAGTGTTTTTTCAGTAGCTGTGAAGTCCTGGTGTTGATAAGCTAGAGCAATATCGTCTGTATATATAAACTTTCTTGACTTGGTGATTGGGATGTTAGCAATTTACACGTTAAATTAAATTGGAGCAAGTATGGACCCCTGTGGCAGACCATCCTTCAGCTGTCTATATAAGCTTTCTTTGCAACCTATATAAACTTTTATTAGCCTGACACTAAGCATTGACTCTAGAAGTTACAAAAGAAAGGGACAGGGAAGGAGGCTGTAGAACTTTAATAACAAATCTTTGCTCCTAATGTATCATAAGTCCCTGTGAGATCAACAAAAGCTGCAGATGTTTTTAGCTTGTTTTCAAACCCATTCTCAATAAATGATGTCAGAGCCAGGATCTGGTAGCAACAACTTCGGTCAGGGCGAAAACCAGCTTGCACAACTGGAACATGCGTATCAATAATGGGTGATATTCTGTTGTATAACATTCTTTCTAGCAACTCATAACAAACACTAAGAAGATAAATAGGGCGGTAACTTTCCACTCGTTCAGGGTCTTTGCCAGGCTTCAAAATAGCTACTACTTTTGAACGGTTAAATACTTTTAACAAATTACCTGTAGCTAGTATCTTATTGTAGACAATTTGAAGCTATGGTTTCACTTTGCTACCAGCATGCATCAAATTCAGAAAAAATACCGTCAAGTCCGGCTGCTTTCCCTGCTGGTGTAGCGGAAATCGCCCTATCTATCTCTTGACTTTGAGGGGTGCTAATTGGCTCTTTTTAATTTCATTTAGCTTGTAAAGCACATGTTTGACAAAAGGATGGCGGGCTGACTTCGATAAGCTGACTATCCTTTTAGCTATATTAGCAGCCTTCAGGTGGAGCACTTCTCTTTGATTTGGAGATTTACCAGTAGAGAGTTTCCTTAAAAGTGGCCACGCTTTTCTACTGCTGTAGGTAAAATTTATATCTTCAACAGTTTTAACCCATTTTTATCTTCTGGTACTGTCAAGAGAGTGCAGTAGCAGATTAGCCATGTTTTATTAGTTGTTAGTAGTTTTAAACTCTTTGTAAAGATCATCTGATGTATATACCTCACTCCATCCTGGTATATACACCTTTCTGTATCCTCTTGGTATGCAAGCGTTAGCAATGGATAAGACAAGCCTTCTGGAAACGATTGTGATTTCTTATTGTAGGAGGAATGAACCTGATGCTATCATCAAGCCTGATGGCAAATGTTTCCCATTGTGCTTTATTAAAATTCCATCTTGGAAAATAAGGAATTATAGGAATTTGGATTCCCAATGAAACCAGCACTGGCCTATGTTGAGATTAGGGAAGAGCATCAAGAACTTTCCTAATTGGTTGTGGGCTTGATTATCATTTACATGAGCAGAAGCTTAAGTCGAGAGAGTAACCTCGACGCCAACGAGCTGAATAAAAAGTGGCTGAATCTTTAGCATCAAAGATCAGGAAAAGGTAGTTTATTTCAGCCTAGTCAGTTAGCTTTCTGCCATTATCATCGTCAGTGCTATAGCCCCACTGACTATGGTGACTGTTGAAGCCCCCCACATAGAGGATAGGGTGTTCAAAACCTAGCAAAATCTTATTGTCAAGCCACTGGATCTTGGGAAGCTTATAAACATTTATTATTGTAGTCTCTGACACTTGGATTGCCAAGACAAGGATGTCACCAACAGAGCTCTTATGGGTAATTAACATATTGTCCATGTCATTCTTTACATAATTTGCAATATGTAACGTTCTCCTTTATGCGGTCGTTACATTAAATACTTTTACTTAATTTATTCAATTAAACTATTTAATAAATTGAATTTCTTTAAACTCTTTATGAAATCTCTTTTTGTTTCTCAGGGTCTTAAACGGGTAAATCGGTGGACTATATAATACAAGCACAAATTTACTTTATTACATTAATTTATTCACATTTGATTTAAAATTTACTCTACTTTGTTTTCTGACAATGTTATTTTAATATAAAATTTGGACTTTGATCAAATTACTAAAAAACATTATTAATCCTTCTTTACTAAATACTTAGAATTAAACTTATCTGAGGGATTAGCATTCTTGAAGTCGAATTTACTGAAGACATCTAATCTAATACATATCTATGCACTGACTCTAAACTGCACATAAATAATTTAAAAACAAATCTGTAATTTGTATTACATGTAACAATGAGTTTATGTAAATTTATTTATAATTTATGGACAAGTTGGTGTCCTGAGGACCTCAACCTTGTTGCACTTGTTAAGACTTCAAAGAAAGTGAAAGAGTCGAACGCCTCACTTCCCTCCGTCGACCTCGTGGTCCTCTCCCTCTCTATTTTTGGTTAGCTATCCCGTACCCCCTTTGCTCCTTGTACTTTCCAGCCAGCCAATCGCGTGTCTCCTTGCTCCTTGGGTTTTTTCAATTTAACGTTATTTCAAATGATTTGTCTCCATAAGGTGCTGCCTCTGCCGAGAGATTTTGGGACTAGCTATCCCTTCCTCTTACGGTTATCATTTCGACTGGTGACACTCAGACCTGTCACCATCTGTTTCCTGATAATTTCTTAGAAAAAGCCTACCCATGTCTGGCTTGGTAACAAAGGAAGGATTGTATTTTGTTTGGGACAAATATTTCTGTTCCTTTCCTATCTGGCTTGCAACAATTCTCTAACATAATTTGAACCTTCGTTATTTATTCCAATTAAATATATCCTTTTCTTTAATCAAATAATTTATTATTTATTTGAATTAATTAATTTATTTTGTCAATTTGGTGGACCCGTTACAAATACCATACATCCTATGCCCAATGGAATCAATAGAATCAACAAGTCTGTATCCAGAAATATTGTATCCTGCACTATTGTTATCTTCGATATGGGTCTCTTGGAGTGCAAGGATATCTACATTATTTTCTAGAAGGGCCCTACTGATGTACGTGCTCTTCGCCTTGCTTAAGCCAAAATGACTTCTGTATATTTAAAACAGAACCTATTATTTTGAAATTAGTTCGGTATTCAATAGGGCCTTTAATCATTTGTGTGGTAGCTGCCATAGCTGGAAGATCACAGATTTGTGATGGTCCAGCTACCAGGTTTTTTGCTCGTTTAGAACTACATAGGGGATACGTACATCGTTAAAGTTTGCTGTGAACGTGAACAACATTTCCCCCTGCAGTAGAATGAAGCCTTATAATACAACACCACACTGTTATGGGGGATTATATTATGTCGGCACTGGTGGCGCAGTGCTGTAACCCAGCTACATGGGGACAAAGTGTTTGGGAGATTGTAGGCGATAGGTTGTATGCTCGGTCCTCTTAATACCGACATGGCGTCCGCTTGGTGGTTGCTATCGGCGTGGACACTACTAGAGAAGTCTGGGGTGTCGATGTTGGGTGGTAATCATTGTGCGGATGTTTGTGTGGGGGAGATAACTGAGTATCAGGCTTGTCAATTAGCTGAAAATCAGACCAGCACTACGTGGTTCGGATTCCACGTAAAGCTGTAGGTCCCTTAGTTGCCCTGGCTGTTGGGCTATTAATAAATTGCCCTTTCTGAGGAACAGTTGAACTCAGTTAGTAACCAGACTACACTCATCCACACTCATCCTACACTCATAAAACCATTCATCTTCGCCTTAAAATACGCACAGCATTGTGTCGGCGTCTCATTTGTAAGAATTATGTAAGATTTTTCATTAAACCCTGTGGTAATTAGATAGTCAAATTGAGACTGATAAAAAAATTGAAGTAGCTAGGTTTTTTATTGTAAATAACAAAAACACATAACCAATATTAGGACTTGTCACTTGTATCAAGCTCAACTTAATAGAACGTATTGATAGTGTAACTAGTCAGAAAAGCGGAAAACAGATGGAAGAAGAAAAGCAAAATATATTTAAGAAAAACAAAGATTTGTTTGAAGGGTTGTGGTGTTTTCCTGATAAATGCAAAATTAAACTAAAGGAGGGTGTAAAATCAACTATCAATTCCGCCAGAAGAATACCTTTAAAAATTAGAAAACAATTTACAGATACACTAAATTCTTTTGTAGAAAGAGGATTAATAAAACCGGTTGAAGAAGCTGTAGACTGGATAAGTAATGTTGTGGTAGTAGAAAATCCAGACGGTTCTCTAAGGATTTGTACAGACTCAGTTGAACTTAATAAAAATATTGTGCAGGAAAAATTCACAATCCCACCTATAAGTGAAATTTTACCCAAGTTATTAAATAAACACATTTTTCTGTATTGGATTTAAAGGAAGGATTTTATCAAGTATGTCAAAATAATGAATCAAGTAAACTTTGTTCTTTTTCTACCATATTTAGTACATACAGATTTGTGTGAGGTTCTTTCGGCCTCAGCTGCATTCCTGAAATATTTCAAAGACTAGTTATCAAATACTTTGCAGACATACCAGGAGTGACAGTTTACTTTGATGAATTATGTATTGCTAGCAATTCAAAGAAGAAAATGATGAAATCCTTGAAAAAGTTTTTGAGCGACATAAAAGTACAACATCAAATTTAATTGAAATGCATTTCAATACTGTAAAAATGAAGTGAATTATTGAGGTGCATAGTTTTAAAAGGAAGGAATGTCACCTGATCCTGAAAAAATATTGATTCAGTTAAAAAATTAACGGAACCAGTAAATAAAACAAAATTACAGAGAGTTTCAGGAATGGTAAATTATTTGGCATGTTTCATTAAAAAACTGTCTGAAATTACAGCTTCTTGAGACAACTCTTGGAGAAGAATGCTATTTGGGACAGGAGTGAAAGTCATTCTAAAGTTTTTGAAGATTTAAAGAGATTTATATGCAGTTACAGATTCTTGCACCTGTCAATCAAGATTTGCAGGTGGAAATTCAGTGTGATGCATCAAAAGATGCCATTTTCTTTTGTATATTGTAAAGTACTGAAAAAGATCATGCGCAGATAGAGAAAGAGCTCTTAGCCATATGTTTTTCAGTTAATAAATAGCATACTTACATATATAGACATCAGGATGTTACTATAATTACTGATCACTTACCACTCGTGTCAATTACTGTCAAACCAATGAATAAAATTTTAAATAATAGACTCAAGAGGTTTTAAAACTAAAATTGATTGACTATTAGCTAATAGTAAAATATCTCCCGGGAAAATACATGTTTATAGCTGGCTTCATGTCTAAATGTGGAATAAAAACTATGGAAACTCACGATGTTCTAAAGGATGATTTTGTTCATACTGTGGAAATGCATGAAATCACTGAAGATGAACCAAGATTGAAACTATTTAAAACCAAAACAATTACTGATGAAATTTTGGCATTAGTAATAGACTATTTGAACAAAAGATGGCCAAAACCATAATCTCTTGAAGGTGAAGTAAAACATTTATTTAATATTAGACAGGAATTGCAAGTAAGTGATGGACTCATATACTATGGCAACAGATTAGTCATACTAAGGAGACTGAGAAAGTTTGTATTGGATATACTATATGAGATCCATTTGGGAGCTTCTAAAATTATTTAAAAATTAAACAGTTATTTTACCGGCCAGAAAACTCTGTCTGATGTAACAAATGTTGCGTCTGTACGTAAAGTCTGTCAGAAATACAGATAATCTAAAAGAGAAAGTCCATTGATAAGCCATGAAATTCCAAGTTTTCGGTTAACTAAACTGCAGTTGACATAACTGAGTTTCAAAGGAATTATTATTGGGAACTGTAGATTATTGTTCTTGATGGATTGAGGTATCAAAAATAAATTCTAAGAGTAGCGGAGTGGTAATAACTAAATTAAAGGAAGTTTTCTCTAGGTTTGGGATTCCAAAAACTGTGATAACTGATGATTTGCCATTTAACAGCCTAGAATTTAAACAGTATTCTCAAGATTGGGACGTAAACATAATTATTTCAAGTCCATTCTACCCAAAGTTGAATTGATTGGCTGAGAAGTCTGTGGGTATTGCTAATGGCGTGTTAAAAAATGTTCAAGAAACCAAGCAGGATTTACAGTTATGCTTACTAAACTGCATAAATAGGAATTGCTATTGAAAAACTAAGTCAACCAAGATCATATTTAGTAGCAATAACAAACATGAGAATAAAAAAAAGAAATTACATATTTTTAAGAAAGTAGTTGCTTGCGAGGGAGATGATGTATAATATGTTAAATCAGATATAAATATTACCAATGTAATTTGTTTACAATTTGTAACAGGTGTTTTTTAATTTTTGTATTTATTAATATCTATTTTCAGTATATGTTTATCTTTGGTATTAAAACGGTTCTTGTTAAAACTAATAGTTTTTATTTTAAATATACACTAACAATTCAGATTTTTATCAACTGTGTGATTCTAGACTGATTTTACAGTTATCGTTAAACATTTAATACAGTACACACATTGTATAAAGTTGATATGAACCATTGCACAAACAAGTAAACGAGTTTCTGTCAGCCTCACTGTTTACTATTCATTACAAATTCGTGTTTAAAACAGCTGTTCACTATCAACACATCTGTTATCTGCTTATCTCTAGAATGTTGATACTCATAATATAATCCATTTAATTTTACTTTTCGAATAATTGTTAAGCTTATTATAATGAGTTTATAAGTAGAACTGTCTTAAGGGGGTTCGGTACTCCCTATCCCGCCCATGTTAAATTTAACAACTTTGTTGTTCCTTTTCTAGAAATCTACTTAAGAATATTGGAGTTAAATTTTTCAGGCTTGTTTTTACACCCTTTCTACACACTTTAACGACGAGAATTGTAAAAAAAAAACACACAGAAAAAAATGAAAATCTTTTTAGAAAATCTTTAAAAAAATTCTTTTTTTATGGTCATAATATATTTTTTTTTTATTATTCAAAGAAAGTCATTGGAAAAAGCTCTTCGTCAAAGTGTGTACATGCATGTAATAAATAAGAGACAAAAATTTGGTTGGCCTATGTCAAATAGTTCCTGAGAAAAGGTACATTTTATAATAAAAAATATAGTTTTCGGAAAAAACGGCTTTAAAAGTTTTATTTACCTTCTAATACATGCCAGCAGCATAAGAGGGACCTGCTACACAATCATCCTCCTCCATATCATCCTCCAGCTTCCTTTTCAAGAGTCCTCTTGCTTTGTCTAGCTTTCTTCTGGATTTCAGCAGCTTCTCGATCACCTTTTTGAATGCGAGCGATGTCCAGATCTTTCATCACCGACGCACAGTTTAGTCCTGGTTCAATTCCCAAACTCTTCAACACTTGACACTTGGCAATATTACCTTCATTGAAGGATGCTACAGCATCATATACACCTAGAACAAAGGGTATTGAGGCCACAAAATTTATTTTTGGCTGCTAGGCCTACATGTTTACCTACGCGGAGGGAAAGATCGGAACCGCAGTCCCGACACACGGCAACTTCAGATAGTATTTTTTTAAGTACATTACTGCTTATAATAAGATTTGTACAATCAGACCTTGAAAAGGAATCATATTTGTCTAAATTTGGTATGAGCTTTATATGTGATGAGCTTTTGATGTCAATAGTGGACCCAGGCAAAAAGGGGTTTGATCTTGGTCTGGTGTCAGCATAGGCCTATGAGTAGGGTTCACTTGCAATAGGACTATTTGTTCATTCTGATTTAGGTTTACCAATGTTTTTGCGTTTTTTAAAAACTCTAGGAATACTTGATCTAGGCATTTTTTGAAAATAACTAATATTAGCACTGTTTACACTCAAATGTTCTTCAAAAACACAATGAACTAACACTTTTCACAGAAACTGTAAGTAAGTAAACAAACAATATAAAAGGCATAACCTCAACTGAGAATGACAGCTGTCAACAACACAGAGAACAGTAGAAATATAAACAGTGTTACCAAGGCAACAAAATGTAAAAACATTAGTTTATGAGTCTTATATGCTATACGATGATCTATTCTAGCAGGTAGCTAGAAAAGTATGGTTTTTAGTGGGTGCCAAAGGACGTTTCAACATTTTTTTAAATATGTTCCCAATACCGTACATACATTTTTTATATACCAAAATGTTCAGAAAGAAACAGAGAGTTAAAAACAGTTAAAAACCAAAAATGCATTTTTTTAAAGTTTTTCTGTACCGAACCCCCTTAAAACAGCCTCCTCAACAAAAAAGAATATTTCTATAACAGCTAATTTTTAAAACCATTAAAGAAATAGAAGATGAATTTGACAACATCGAAAAACCTGTCAATGCCACGACCTCTCTCCTTCAAAACAAAGTGACCAACCCCACACACACCCTTCCAGTGAAGGTCACCCGACACTTCTCACCATCGACCAAGCTCGCCACCAGTTCAAGAACAACATGCGGAAAAAGAGGTGAAAAACCAAGTAGAACAGAAGAAAGAGCTTTTTTTTTAATATCCCAATATCCACAGCAATTAAGGGACCTACAGTTTTACGTGGAATCTGAACAACATAGTTTTGGTCTAATTTACAGCTAACTGGCAAGTTTCACACTTAGTTTTCTTCTTTACACAACATCTGAACACTGACTACGATCCAACATAGACAACCCAGACTTCTCTAGTAGTGTCCACGTTGATGGAAACTTTTGAGCGTGTGCTATGTTGGCATTGAACCTATTGCCTAAAAACACTGTGTCCCCCAAGTAGCTTGGGTTTTACCCACTGCGCCCCCCAGTGCCAAAAGAAGGTTTAAGTTTTTTTTTTTGCTGCATCCAAAGGGGAAATTTTTTTTTTAAATTATTTTGCTTTTGGGAAAATGTATTTTTATTTTTTTTAAATTTTTTGGTTGTTGAAAATTTTCTTTTTTTAAAAGTTTTAGTTAAAATTTTTTTTGTTTTTGAAAGGTTTGGTTTCCAAAATTTAATTGGGAAATTAAATTTTTTTTTTATTAATTTTAAATTTTGTCGTACTTTTTATAGAAAAAGTTTCCTCTCCCAAAAAAAATTTTTAAAAATTGATCCCTTTAAAATTTTTAAGTGTTTTTTTATGTTAAGTGGTAAAAGGGGTGGAAGTGTTCTCCAATTTGATTTTAGAGATTTAGATAGTCTGCAGCTTAATAAAAATAAATGTTCTTAGTTTCTAGTGTTATGATTGTGTGTGTTTTCCACAATTTGAAATTCGTGTGTGTGATTTAATATAGATTAAAACGTAATATATGAATAGTGATGGCAGAGTTAATGTTTTTTTTTTTTTTTTTTTTTTTAGATGAAATATGTTTTGCAAGATTGTTTGTAATTTAGGCCATGAATTTTTCTTATAACTTTTTTATGTTGTTAGAAAATAATGTTGCTTTGATAGTTAGTTATTACCCCATAGAAGAATTCCATATGCCATTCGACTAAGAAATATTCCGAAATATACATTATGTAATATCTCATACGATACAGATTCAGATAATCGTCTCAGTGCAAAGATTGAGCTTGATAGTTTACCACTCAACATATTAATGTTATATTATTATTATTATTACATATGAGACGCCGACACATGCAACGTTGTTGATATTTTAAGGCGATTATGAATGGTTATATGAGTGTAGGATGAGTGTGGATGAGTGTAGTCTGGTTACTAACTGAGTTCAACTGTTCCTCAGAAAGAAGAAGAAGAATATATATTTATTTTCTCGAAATATATACATAAAATACATATAATTACATTCAAACATAAAAGGTTTCTTCTTAATTCTCTGTTAACAAAATAAAACTTATACTACTAGAACAAAACCTTTCATAAATTACATATTTCAAGAAAATACTAGGACCTCCTAAGGCAATGCCTGTTTTAGAGGGTTCCTTCTTTTCAAATAAATCTTAATATGCGCATGAGCAAATAATATTAATTTAAAATAAAAAATCCCAATTCTTCAAAATATAAACACTAATATAAAAACATAAATAGCTTAAACCTTAACTCTAAATTTAATGTTATCCTAACCCTAACAGTATAGCTATATAAATACAATAATAGGAAACAAAAAAAAAAACGAAACAATTTATGACTAACCAAATATCAGCTTGGGACTAATGATTAAAAATAATTAACGATTAAGTTCAATCGTTAGTTTTTTCTGTTAACTTTTCAACTTATTCGTTAGTTTTGAGGATGTTTAACTTTTAACTTTAACTAGTTAACAAATTTTGTTAGTGAATTTGAATTTGAAAGGGCAATTTATTAATAGCCCAACAGCCAGGGCAACTAAGGGACCTACAGCTTTACGTGGAATCTGAACCACATAGTGCTGGTCTGATTTTCAGCTAATTGACAAGCCTGATACTCAGTTATCTCCCCCGCACAACATCCGCAGAATGATTACCACCCAACATGGACACCCCAGATTTCTCTAGTAGTGTCCACGCCGATAGCAACCATCAAGCGGACGCCATGTCGGTAATAAGAGAACCGAGCATCCAACCTATTGCCTACAATCTCCCAGACACTTTGTCCCCATGTAGCTGGGTTACAGCACTGTGCCACCAGTCGCAATCAAGGTTGTTACTTATCTGTAAACCTAAGATCTTGACCTTTTTTGTTCTTTGTTCTGATTTTGCTATAACTTCCATGCTTTCAGTTTTATAAATATTAATTTTTAAAACATTTAATGATGAAGTATTTATAATTTTGTTTGAATTTTGAATTAAATCAGGTAAATCATTTGTATTCCTGCTTTTAATTTAAATATTTATATCATCCGCATATAGATATGGTTTTATTAATTTTGAGATCAAATGGAATGGTAGATTATTTATAAATAAATTAAAAAGTATCGGTCCTAAAGTGGATCCTTGTTTTACACCACATGAAATTTTATGTAAAGATTTCAAGATACGCATCAATCGTGTGTGATATCTCTTTACATGATTGTAATTTTCTCTAGATGAGTGCTAGAAAAGTAAAAAAATTAGTGCTTTCTCTAGATTTACAGTATCAGTTTAATCTCCATAGGCCCAGGATAGGCTCTGCTAGTTCAGTGTTCTATATTTAAATAAATAATATATTTTTAGTACCTGCACCCCAAAATTATCATGATGTCATTGTAGCTTGGTTTATGGACTTGTCAAGATAACTGACTGTAAACTGTTTTCATTGACATTCGATTTTAGAAAAGACTATGTTTATGGGATCCACTACCCCAAAAATAAATAAATCGATCACCGTAAAACAAACTAAATATTTATACCATCCTGGCGTATGGTAACAAACTAAGTACGGTAGGCTGAGTTTCCTCACGAAGCCGCAAGTGGAGGTGCTGTAGCAAAGTGTCATGGCAAGCCTACAGGCTGAGCTTAGCATGTACAATAATCAAATGTAATACTGCATGATACATCCATTACTATTTGAGTGCTACATTGTGTATTATTTAATTACAAATGTATTATAAGTTAAATTTACCCATAAGAACATTGAGTAAAGACCCAATCCTTACAGTTTTAGGCGTTGCTACATTGTACATGTAATTATTTAATTAATTGTACTTAGCGCTTCAGCTGAACACTAAATACAACTCTAATAGGTTTCTAATACTAATATGTTTATTCTTTATTCTAATAGGTTTTGTCTTTACTTTGATGCTTATAATTATTATTAGGTTATTTAGGTTGTTTCATATGCCATCTTTGGTTATAGCAGAGCATTTTAAAACTGTAATGCATGAAATGAAGATTAAATTAAAGAACAATTTAAAAGAGATTGTTTTTATTTATAGGATGTTTGAATTTTTCTGGGGTTGACATGGTTAGATATACATTCAGTCCAAATTTCAAAATTTTCCGACACTCTGAAATGGGTAAACATTTATGTCAGTGAATGAGTGAGTCAGTGATCCCAGTCCAGCTTTTTAGTAGTGACTAGGGGATATGCATGCCAACCCCGTCACTCGCTAAGCTCATGAAGGAGGCTCAGCCTGCGGCTTCATCTGGGAACTCTACTTTTAGTCCTTTTGTGGAACATCGTGAAATAGCTCTACTTTTAGTCCTTTGGTGGCATCGTGAAATAGCTCGGCCTACGGCCTTGCTAAGATTCTCATCTACATACCCCATAGAGGAACTCGGCTACAGCATTGAGGGGGTAAGTACGGCCTGCGGCCTCACCAAAGCACTCTGCTACAGTCCTATTTGTGGATATTGTCATGTCGCCTTGTGAGGAAGATCGGCTAATGGCCTCGCCAGGGGTTTTAAGCAGTAAGACCTTGAATTTTGGTTTTTGGTGTAATGGAGCCCATAAACATAGTCTTTTCTAAAACGTGATGGTATATTAATAATAAAAGAATAATACCTTTAATTTGGTATCCCACTTGGATTTATTAGTTTAACATTACCCAATTTAGGGTTTTTGAGCATATTTTTCATTTAGGGGAGTGGGGGAGCCCTTAAATGTTTTCTCTTCCAAAATGTAATGGAATAATGTGATTTAGGAGATAAATACCTGTAGTTTGATACCCCACTTGGTTGTTGTATTTTAGTATTAACCTTTTTTTGGTATTTGGAAATATTTTTGTTTTGGAGGTACAACCCCTTATTATTTGCCCTTTTCAAAATGTAATGGTATATTTGGATTCAGGAGAAGAATAGCTTTAAATTGATACCTGATTTGGATGGATAACATCAGTATTACAAAATTTAACTTTTCCGAAAATTTCAGTTTTTGAGCCCTCAATAACCCAAATTTTCAAAATTGTGAGCTGAAATTCATATAAGGTACGCGTTTGTTACATATATACAACTGTGAAGATTTGAACATTTTACCTAAGCTTTTTCTCAAGTTAGTTCACAAAAACTACTTTTTTGTGATTTTCCCATAAGAAATACATTGGGGCAGTTTTGGGGTGAAAAAGGTCCGCCATCTTGTCAATTTTTCTGGAGATTTCAGACCAAGAGCTTTAATTCAAGTATACACTTTATGAGGGTAGGACGCCGAGAAGTACCTCAACATTTTTAGTCTCAGTGAGTGAGTCACTACATCGAGCTTTATATAGATAGCTTTATATATAGATATTTATAAAATGAGGCCAATTCATAAAAGCTTGTCATATTAAAATCATGGATATGAATAAAAAATATTAGATGCTGGATGTTGTTTTTATAATAATTTTTAAAACTATAAATTATGTACAAGTTGAATTTTAAATAATTTCAACAAAAGTGCATCACATGCCATTTAACTGCAATGTATTAAAGCACATGTAGTTTTTAACTACAAAATATAATTTATTTTTTATTTATTTATTTATTTCCAACGGCAAAACCATTACATATTTAACAAAACAACAATAGATGGCTAGGTACTATCGTTATACGTCCAAATAAATTCACTAACAAGCTAACATCCATTATATAAATAGATATTTTGACAAACAATAAATTATAAAAAGAAAGACAATGAATAAGCTATGAAAGATAATACTGAGTGCTAACATGTGGTACATAAATATATAGATATAATGTAGATGAATAACAATGGATAAACTATATATTACTGACACAATAAATAAATAACAACAATAGGCTTAATAAAACAAAGTATAATAACAGCAACAACAAAATAATTAATACATTTTCCTACAATGTTTATATAGGAGTGCATCGGGGGTCATCGAGAACTCTTCTATGAATGGAGGATGTACTCTCGTGGAAGAAGTCAACTGTGTGGTAGAAGTGGTTCCCAAACCTCATCATCCTTGCAAGTGGGCTGTGAAAGTCATAACTACGAGAGTAATGCCTCCTGTTGAACAGATCAAGAGATCGGGTCCCTGATGGAGTGGGGAAGTCCACTTGAGTGAGAAGCATGCCTAATCCAGCAGACCATTGATCAGCTTAGTGAGAAATAATAAATCTGCTACTTCACGTCTGACATGGAGATAAAGGTCAGCCTGAAGTTCAGCTATTGGAACCTCCCTCCAACGTAGCCCCTGTCGCACCAGCCTTAGAAATTTCCTCTGAACAGCCTCCAGCTTGTCAATGAATCCAAGTTGGTAAGGGGACCAAACTGGGCTGGCTTTCTCCAGGAGCTGATGTAAAAAGGATGAAAAGAGTGTTTTTATTGCAGCAGGACTTGTCATTCCAAGAGTAGATCTAAAGACTTAACCCAACATCCTATGAGATCATTTGCAGAGATCGTAAACATGACCATTAAAGGAGAGGTCAGCACTGAATGTAACACCCAAATCCTTTATGGAGAACACCCTTTCCAGCGGTCGTCCCTCCAATGTGTACTGGAAGAGAAGAGGACAGTGCAGACGGCCGAAGGTCATTACAGAGCACTTAGAAAAGTTCAATTTCATATTGTTTGTTTTACACCAATTCAGGACACAATTGATTTTAGACTGCAGTTGTACAAAATCATCTTGTTCGGAGACAGTCATAAAAATCTTTACCTCATCGGTGAAGAGCAGAGTTTCTACTTGTAAACTGGACGTTATATCATTGATGAAGGCAATCAATAAATATGGACCTAGTAAGGAACCTTGGGGAAATACCAATGTACGTGTATGGGTGGCGGATGGGTCAATACCGCTGTACGTGTATGGGTGGGCGGTTGGGTCAATACCACTGTACATGTGGGGGTGGGTGGGTGGGTCAATATCCTACAGAGGATGCATGCATGAAGTGCCAAAAGTAGTCTATTTAGATAGATCAATCAGTTAGAAACAAATTAGCAAAGGCAAAGGTGGAACTCTTTGGAGAACAAGCCTGGCAATTTCACTCTTAGACGTCGATCAAGTAGGTAATCAGTGAGCCAGGAGAGTAGTGAGCCATGAAACCTATAGGCTTCCAGTTTACATATCAGAATGGAGTGGTCTACCTTGTCGAAGGCCTTGGCAAATTCAACGAAGGTTACATCAAGTTGCTTCCCAGCCCTCATGGCCGATAATATACTTTCCTGAAATAGTAGTAAATTAGTCACTGTTGATCTAGAAGAGGTAAAACCATGTTGACTAGGGCAGACCAGTGGCTTAAAGAAAAACTTGAGTCGAGAGAGTACAAGCGATTCAAAAACCTTCCCCACGGATGAGAGAATTGTAATAGGCCGGTAGTTTTCAACCTTTGATGAATCACCACTTTTCAGTATGGGAACAATGTGTCCAATTTTGAGAATCTCATGAAATATTCCATTGAGAAGGGATAGGTTAAAGAGAATCGTCAGTGGCTCCGCCAGGGTCTCACTGCAAAATTTGAGAAAGGCTGGTATTATGTTATCTGGACCAGCACCCTTCTTAGAGTCTAGTTGTTTGAGAGCATTCAAGACCTCGGGTACACAGAAGGAAATCTTTGCAAAGGAGAATGAAGTATTAAAGTCAAAAGATAGAGATGAGACTACAGGCTGCGAGAACACCGACGAAAAATACTCAGAGAACATATTGGCCCTCTCCTGCAGATCCTCCGAAGAGCGGTCACCCAGAGTAACTTTAGATGGAATCCCAGGTGCTGGATACTGGATTCATTGATTAAAGAGTATAAATCCACTGTTGAGAGCATTTCCGAGGTAGCAAACAGGTTATATTTATGCAGATTTCTGCAAGTAAAATAATTAGCAATTGAAGGTCCTAGTCCAGTAGACAATGAGAAAGATATAGGAGGCTGATGTTGGTCAGCTGGGTCAAGGGGGTCTTCTGCAGGATAGACGGTTACTGGTTTAATGCTGCTAAAAACTAAGTCCAAAGTCACTTGTCTGAAGTTCCTTACATGATTCATCTGGTTCAAGGAATGCAACTCTGCCAGATTTCTGAGGAGCTCCCTCTTAGTCCGATCATCAGAGGCCGACTCACAGGCATTGATATCGTAAGAGGGAAAGATAAATGTCAGTTACCTACTTCGTTTTATATTTCGTACTACTTTGTCTCTTTAATGTTAAGTGAAAAAGTTTTGGTTTTTTTAAAATTACAGTAAGCTTTACGAGACCTTTAGGTGGTGGATAAGTCATATTTCAAACAAAAATATTTGTAATTCTTTAGTTTTAAAATGTTAAGCCTAGATTAGAATTATATTCAATAAAGAGGCTAAAAATACATATACATTTTTATTGACTTGATAATATTTCTACAAAAAGCAATAGTTCATAAGTAGATATTAAATTGTATAGTAAATAAACATATTAACTGTGTCATTTAGTATTGTTATGAGGGGTCAGCAGATCCACTGTGACATTACTGACATTGAAGCAAATATTTATTACTAAATTGGTACAATACCTGATAATTCCATCTTCAGGTCAGTAAAACCATGTTTTTACTGACCTGAAGATGGAATTCTTATTCCTAAACATACAGTCAGCATGTCAATGCTTTGAACTGATGGACAGGTATTGTACCAATTTAGTCATATACAAAATTCTATGGCTAAAACCATGAATTTTAAACATTTATTACTTAGGGTAGGTAAAAGGAAAACTAATGAGTTGCTTTTAAACATTTATCAATATAATTCTTTTACCTTATTTCCTCTTTATAATGTTTACAGATATAAGAAAACATCTAACTGCCTTTCTTGTAATTTACAAAAGATTTGTTTTCATTATTTATGTATTCTGTATTAAAAGTGATATTAAACTTGGTATCTAAGTGGGAAACTGATATCAGTAAGTTAATGCCACTGTAAGTAAGGCAACATGACTTTTTTGGGATATTTTAATACACTGGGAATTTGTTTACGAACTTACATTTTAATTTGTTATTTTTGCCTTGATAATTTGTAATAGATCATGCAAAATTCTCTTTGGAAATGTAGTTAATTTAGTAACCCTATTAATCTATATATATAAACAAACATATGAATGTTTGTCCTTTATGCATTACTAAACCATTCATCGGATCACAATGAAACTTTAATAGCTGTACAGTTCACTCCCGGGAAGGTTTCTGGTGTGATTTTATTCACATCCTACTCTAGGGCTCCATCCCACTAGCCTTTAAAGTTTAAATGTTATTCTTATAGTTATTTTATTTATTTCATCACCAGTTGTTAAAAAAAAAAAAAAAAAACAAATGAAATGAAAACTTTTGAAATAATTAATTGTACTGTAGCAAAGCATGGGTAAACGGCTAGTTATACTATAAAGCAATTTTAAACATTAGAAGATGGTGAAATTGATGTGTGTTGGTAGGGAAGAACAGCTATCATAAGTGAGGCCAATTTTATATATTGTAACTGCTTAGTTTACAACATTTATTACAAAATATAATAATTAAAATGTTTAATGGACCTTTATTTGTGTTGCACAGATGATTTAGACAATAGGTGTCAGTATAAGGTTTTAAACATGTAAAACTCATTTTTTAGATTTACAGATTAGTTTTTTGAAGTTATACTTCTTTGCGCCCGTTAGACACTTTGGGATGGATGTTGGTCGAGAAACCGCGTCACGCTGAAAAGTAAGAACAAATTTTTAAGAACTATCGATTAATCGATTGTTAATCGAAGAAATTTAATCGAAGAAATTACTGATAATGATAATATAGGTGTATAATATAATAATGAAGTCACGTATAATATATTGAAGATAAATATATTGAATAATATTGAAAAATGTCTTATATTCATTTATATATCCTGTCTGTTTGTGTGCGTGAGTGGGTGTATAGAATGGCCAAAGAAGTATAACTTCCACCGTGTGGTCCGACGCACACCCAATTTTTTTTTTATTTATAAAGATGTACGGTAAATGACAAATAATTATAGAATGTTATATTGTTTTATACATGGATAAAATATATCAAAGTATTATATTTAACATAAGTATCTGTTATTTATGTAGAAAACAAACTATTAATAAACTTCATTTTGCCTAAAAAAGAGAGAAAAGGAACAATCACACAAAAATCAAAACATTTACCAACAAACACATAAACTGTTATTTTTCAGAGTTACAAATTATTACTAGTGGTGGTGGTTTGTGATTACTATATTTTTAAATTTTAATCCATTGGAATTTGTACCATAAAAATCATGACAATTATACAAGATTTAAAATGCTGTAAGTAGGCCCTAGTGTCATTTAGACCATTTCACTTCTGTTTGAAGTAACACATACTTAAAAATAATTTAAGGGGATTGTGTATATCCTATCTATATATATCCCATGTTAAATTAATTGAGCAACTTTGATGTACCTTTACTTAGGAACTATTATGCATAGACAGGTTTTTATATACTTTTATTTAAAATGGAAGCTTTATTTACCCACTGAGTTTTTTCAACTCCCCAAAATAACTTTTTTAAATATACAAAATTTATCTTCAAAAACATGACAAAGTTTATTTTTTTAAATATATTATATTTTTTAATGTATTTATATAGTAAAAACCTTTACCAATTACTATAAAAAAATTCAGTATGCCAATAATGGTTTTCTAAGCAACTGGTAAAAATATTAAAGTTCTAATTTGGAAAATGACTTAGAAAAGGTTCATAATATGTCAAAAAAGTTAAATTTTGGAAATCAAGGATTTTGTAAGAGAATACTCTTTTTCAGTAGAGCCCTAGTGTATATAACAAACATAATCTAACTGCTGAATCAACAACCAAATTGATAGCTGCAACACTAGATGTATCTGGAAGTGCTGCAAACAACAAAACATAAATATAAAACAATACATAATGATTTCAAAACTATTTACTATATATAAAAAAAATTTGAGGGTCAGAAATTGGCAAAATGTGTCAATGCACTTGATTTTCCTAAATAATAAAAAAATTTGTTACACTAATTTGAATGAGACACGTTATACATCATTTTAACCTTAATTAAACAGAGAATAATAAAATAACATAAAAGAAAAAGATTTTTTTATTTTTGCGGTATACAACCCCCTTAACAAAATAACTAGTAGAAAAAATCATTCTTTGATTATTGCAGATCTTTTAAAAGTGTTTTACATGATAAATAAATAAATATGAGGGTTAAAATACAGAAGAACTTAAAAGGTTTTTGATCATGTTATTTGAGGGTTTAAATTTAATCATGTTTTTGAAGATATTTATAGGATAAGGCAAGAACATTTATCAAAATAACTTTATATTGTTTGTATATTTTTGGGAATCTGAAAATACTAAAAGCTAAAATATATACCATTAAGAATAGTAATATAGAAGAAATCCTAACAAAAAATAAAGGTAACTGAGCAATTAAACAAAAGTACATGAATTGTGACTATTATATTAATCATATGACAGTTAAAAAAGTTATGATAACTATTTAGAGTAATAGAACTACATTAGAAACAAAGATTTATTGATTTTTCAGTAAGACAACAAAATTCTAATAAGTTACCATACAAATATGCAGAGGGCAGCACTTAACATAAAATATAATCAAGCTTAAATTAGGATTTAGAAGACGATTTGTTTACAACTCAATCAAACCTATGATTGTGCAGTTAATAACTATTGTAATATAACCTATAAGTTAGTGAATAAAAATAATTTAATTAAATTACAATCAGTAATTATTTTACTGTCATTATATTAGGACCAATATATTGAATTCAAATTTCTCTATTCATATTAAAAAATGTTAAGGAAAAGAGATTAAGTAAAGATGCTGAGCGAATGTTGGAGCAAATGGGGTGAAAAATGTGCCTTGATCACATCTCAGCAGATCCCAATCGCAATTGCTCCTTTCCCCTCCATCCCCCAAACTGTTTCTTTAAACAAACCACTAAATAATATTTACAGTATATATTTAAAAATATTAAGTTTAGTTTCATAAATTACTACTACCAGAATCAGATACGAGAAGCCGACATAGTTTGTTAAACATATTTTGAGGCAATTATATAGTTAAATGATTCTAGGATAAATATAAATTATCCATTGTTCTGGTCACTAAGATGTGATCTTTTTTTTTAAATCATCCCAAAGGTGGATATGGAGAATCAACTTTTTGCTGTAAGATCTCCAAATTCAAAATCTATCTCACCCATAAAGAAAACAATATGTGTTTCTTGGTTAGCTTCAGAATAACATTTTGGCTTTATTACTTACTTTTATTACATTATCATTAATAATTATTTATAGGTCATATTACCTATGGAGATATGAGTAGTTAATACACAGGTATGGTAATTAAAATAGATTAAAACTCTAAAATACAGGAATACTTATAAAAATATATTGGATGACTTGAGCAATACTTTGTGTTTAATACAAAACTACTCTCAGAATACCTACTCCTTATTTCATTACTTCATTCCCTACTATGCAACATATGTGTTTGTAATTCAAAATCAAATAGTCTTAAGAAAATTAAAGTTTATCTGCCACAAAAGAAAAATATTTTTCTCTGACGATTATGAAATTATATAAAACAATAATTCAGTCAAAATATGCATGAAATAGGGGATGTTATGAAGCGGCTTATGTATGCCGTAATTAAGGCCAATTCGGAACTGTCAAAATAAACAATGAAAATGTAAACATCAAAATAAAGTTTATTGCAAAACATATGTTATTTAAAATGTAAAACTGTGAAGAGAAATAACCGAATAAAACTGTAACAAATCTAATTAAATGAAAGGTAATTGAAATAAATTTGTAACAAATCTAAATGTATAAAAATGTAAGGCTGTAACGAATCTCAATGTAACGAAAAAATGTAGCGTCCGGCCGATGTCGAGGCTTCTTATGAACTGACTAGAAAACAGTACAGGGGGACAATACCCCTCCAGAAGGGAGGGGGAAAAAAGTCCCCTCCCTGCAAAATATCTGTTCATTGTTTATTAAGATATACCGCCCACCTTGAAAGTACTTACTTTAAAAAAAAACAAGAAAAGTTAATTAAGGAACAAATGAATGTGTCTTAAGTAAACAATAACAAGTTGAAATATGAATGACAAGTTAAAATTTAATGAAAAAGTACAAAGTCAAATTGTGAATACATTAGATTTAATAAAAAAATTTAAATTTTGAATTCTAGGGAAACCCCTGCATTCCTCATTTGCCAACCCCCTTTCCCCGCTGCGCTCGTGACACCTCACCTCAGCCTTGGCAAGGGACTTTTGACAACAAATATTAGTTGGTTAAACTGTAGTAAGTAAAATCATAATATGTCATTATTTTTAGTCGCTCACTCATTTAACTTGAGTAGCAACCTATTTTTTACTAAGTTTAAGGAATATCTATAACCTTATCAATATTATAAACATCATTAATTTACATTCTAACAGCTGTTTAAACTTTCGTAAACAACATTTTTTAAATGTTTGAACAGCTCTTACTTTTTGACTAATTAAAATCTCCCCTCCATGTTATTCTTATGGCCAAAAAACGTTCTTTGAGGCTTCCTGTCCCCTTTAAAGGTCTCCATTGAAAAATGGATACCTTATTGCACAACTAAGAACAGAAACAAATTTTTTGACATCCTAAACCGTTTAAATTGATAAAGAAATAAGGGAAAGTTGCGTTGACAAAAATCTGCTTCACTTTTTAAAATATACGGGTGTAAATAAAGTCCCCCCAGGGTTTTTTAAAATATGTTCTGAACGATAACAATAAATCAATAAGATTTGATACATCAACATTACACCTAAAAATCTACTTATTTACGGAACTATCAGTTTTCTGTCATATCACTGGGACGTCCCGCAAGGAGTCAGAAGGAAATCTTAAATAGGAGCATAGGTCAATATGCACATCACTTTAAAGGGCTTATCTAGCAGAGTGTAATGCCGCAAACCGCAAACAAAAAGTTGATCCACTACAAAATGGCGGCTATTCAAATGTTTTACTTGGTTACATTTTAATTAGTATCCCCCACCCCCATTAAAGAAAAACTGCAACTAAATGCGGGTAAACTGCGGCTAAATACTACATTAAGCCTGTAATAAAGGAAGTAGTTGTGACGTTAGTTATCGTCAAGGTTTCAAATTGGTCCTAATTTATAACGGGGAAAACCTGGTAAAAGTAACAATTAAAAAATATCTTATCGTTGGGTCCCCCCTTTGGACTTTCCTATTAACCATCTATTCAAAATTAGCATTCTAGTTCCTTGCTTTAGGTTGTGCTGTCCAACCTTTCTGTCAGAGCACGTTAGTACAAAAGAGTTTGTCGTATTTCTTGCGTTCATCAACTACACTATGTCGCTTGACGAACGTGAACGTACAACACTTCTTATGATGGTTGGTTGGGAAAACAACAGACGATCACACAGGAAGCGTGCCATTTATTTAAATGACTATTTTCCCGAGAGGCACCCCAATTTCCAGAACAACTGAAGGGAACTGTTCAACGTTTATGGAAACAGGAAGTGTTTCCGATCGCGTGGGTTCGGGAAGACCCGCAACCTGCGACAAACGAAGACAAATCTTTAGAAGTCTTGCAGTCATTTTTTGAGAACCCACACAGACCCTACGCTCAGCAGCACAAACTCATGACAATTTCTTTTACGCCCTGTAAAAAAATTCTAAAAGGGGCTAATTTTAAAACCGTATAAAGTTCATTGGTGCACGAACTCAACGAAGATGATTTCGACCGACGTAATAAATTTTGCGAAAATATGAGGGCCAAAATAGAATCGCAACAAAATTTGATGTAAACAATATTGTGTTTTGCACAAAGTGTCATTTATGTTGAATGGAAGCGTAAACAGGCACAATTGCCGTTATGGAGTAGCAAAAATCCTCACTGATGCGGGGGGCACACACACAATATCCACAAAAGGTGAATGTCGGGCTTGGTTTGGGGATAGGTACCCAGTTGGCAGGTCCTTTCTTTATTGAAGGAAAATTTAATCTTACCAACGTTTGCTGGAAAATGAAATTACACCAGTACTTCGACAGATGTTTGGAGAAAATTTTCAGAATATCTGGTTTCAAAGGACGGGGCGCCCCTAAAACTAACGGCATCGACGTAAGAGCCTTTTAAACACTGTTTTTCGGCAAGGGTGGATCGGAAGGCGGGGACTGTGGATTGGCCACGCGTTTCACCAGATCCTCTCCATTAGACTTTTTTTGTTTGGGTTACCTTAAGGACAATGCCCTCCCAAAACAAAGCCTCAAAATTTAAATGAACTGAGACAAAGAATACGTCAAGAATGTCGGTAATTACTCAAGTTGCCCTGCAAAATGCTGTTAAATTTAGTTTTTATGTGCGCTTCAAAACTGTCAAATAACCGGAGGTGAACAATTCGAGCATTTACTCTGAAAAAATTTGGTAAGTAAACATCTTTTTCCAATCAAACATTTGAACACCACCATTTTGTACTGGGGCAACCTTTTTGTTTGCTGTTTGCGGCATTAAACTCATGCTAGATAAGCCCTTTAAAGTGATGTGCATATGCTCCTATTTAAGATTTCCTTTCTGACTCCTTGCGGGACGTCCCCATAATAAGACAGAAAACTGATAGTTCCGTAAATAAGTAGATTTTTAGGTGTAATGTTGATGTACCAAATCTTATTGATTTATCTGTTATCGTTCAGAACATATTAAACCCGTGCGGGACTTTATTTACACCCTGTATAAGGATGTGGACAAACATATGTGACTTGAAATTGAAAATAATTAAAAACATACTTAGTAATATAAACAAAATATAGAACTCGAAATAGCTAACAAAAATAGTTGCCAAAGAAACACCATTTCAGAATACAAAACAGCATAATAATGCTATTGGGTTCAGGCAAAGTACCAAGAGAACTTTCCATTTCAAAATAAGTTACTTTGTCAGGAAACATTGTTTTTATAATTAAAAGAATTAAATTTAAAACATGCCCATGATTTTCTTGCGTATGACGGAAACAAATTAAAAATAATGCAGTTCGTTACTTGTGAAATTGAGTTTTTTTGGTAAAAGAATTTATTTTGAGGCTAAAAGTTCTATTGGTATTATTGCATAAACTAAATATTTTTGATATTATGCTAATTTGAAATAGTGAAATAATAACATGCTCAAGTTTACACACCACCTGGGAAGTGTGTGCGTGTGTGCGTGTGCGTGTGTGCGTGTGTGTGTGTGTGTGTGTGTGTGTGTGTGTGTGTGTGTGTGTGTGTGTGTGTGTGTGTGTGTGTGTGTGTGTGTGTGTGCGCGTGCGCGCGTGCGCGTGTGTGCGTGTGCGTGTGTGTGTGTGTGTGTGTGTGTGTGTGTGTGTGTGTGTGTGTGTGTGTGTGTGTGTGTGTGTGTGTGTGTGTGTGTGCGCGTGCGCGTGCGCGTGTGTGCGTGTGCGTGTGCGTGTGCGTGTGCGTGTGAGTGTGTGTGTGTGTGTGTGTGTGTGTGTGTGTGTGTGTGTGTGTGTGTGTGTGTGTGTGTGTGTGTGTGTGTGTGTGTGTGTGTGTGTGTGTGTGTGTGTGTGTGTGTGTGTGTGTGTGTGTGTGTGTGTGTGTGTGTGTGTGTGTGTGTGTGTGTGTGTGTGTGTGTGTGTGTGTGTGTGTGTGCGCGCACTGGGAAGTAGTGTGCTTGGCACCTTTTTACATGGTTTCCCCATAAGGTGCACTAAAAGGCCAATTACAATTAAGGAAGAATCACAAGGCAGTATGCTATTTATGGAAAAAATTTTAACATTGATATTGAATTGAAATGTTTTTATTTAAAATTTTAGTCTGAATAATAATATTCAATTGATACATCAACAAGGCTGTCTTCAGTTTTGCTTTCACTTTCTTTTTCTTCTTGTGTAGATTCTTCTATATCTAAAGGCCCATCATTTGATTCTTCATTAATATCACTGGAATCTTCATCCATAATATCTCAACAACATTGGATTAAGATGATATTTGAAAATTGGTACTCGTTAGTGAAACGTAATCCAACTTTTAGCACACGCTTTATCGCTTAGGACTTTTGACATTGTATTTGTAAAGCTGAGTATCTGCCAATTTTCAGTTGTATCACTATTTTTCAGGTAAAATTTTTAATTGACTGAATTACATCTAAGAGTTGGAAAATGTTACAAATCTAAAGATTTTTTGTACTTCCATAAGTTTTTATTATAGAATAGAATTTTGTCAGTTTTTATTATAGAATAGAATTTTGTCGTATGGATAATACTGATCATCAAGATAACAAACAATGAAAAATGTGGAATATTTTACAAATAATGGATTTAAAAATACTATAGGAATGGTTACAGTTCTAAAAAACATTAATGCAGACTAGAGTAATCAATAGAATATGGGATGATTGGAGTGGATTGATGTCTGAAATACACTGATTTTAAATATGAATTGATGAAGGAAGGTTAATAGAAACCAAATCCACTTGCTTTTTCATCTAACCAATTTATAGTTCAGAAACTCATTGGTATTGAATAAATATAATAACTTTTAACACAATTGATTAATCATTTCTTATTTTTATATACTGTATGTTTTAGTCTTATAAAAACTCTAAAAGGAATTATTAGAAGATAAATTGGCAATTCATTTGTAGTACAATAAACTGTACAAGGGATCAGGAGATAACTAGTCGCTATTTATTTGTAACACTACAAACACTATTAGTGATTACAAGATAACTGTTGGCAATTAATTTGTAGTACAACAAACTGTACAAGGGATCAGGAGATAACTAGTCGCTATTTATTTGTAACACTACAAACATTATTAGTGATTATAAGATAACTGTTGGCAATTAATTTGTAGTACAACAAACTGTACAAGGGATCAGGAGATAACTAGTCGCTATTTATTTGTAACACTACAAACACTATTAGTGATTACAAGATAATATTGGCTATTTATTTGTAATACTAAAAACTCTATAAGTGATCAGGAGATAACTAGTCGCTATTTATTTGTAACACTACAAACACTATAAGTGATCAGGAGATAACTTGTGGCTATTTTTTAGTAATGCTACAAAGGTTATAAGTGATCAGAAGAAAACTATTTGATAATTATTTGTTATGAGAACATAAGATAATAGTGGCTAGATTTTTTTTTTTAGATTTAGATTGAAAGGGGATGTACAGTTGGTGCAGCTAACCCTTGCAACGAAGCCTAAGGCTTTTTGTGCCAATCCCGGTGCCTAATCGTCGTAA
>JAQJVL010001062.1:0-80738 GCA_035578905.1 Stictocephala bisonia | reverse complement strand
AGACCTTCTATTATAGGTATTCTATTCTTCTATTATAGACCTTCTATTATACCATAGACCTTCTATTATAGGTATAATAGAAGGTCTATGATAATACTCACCATCTTTCATCTTAACAGTAAATATATTACTAAGATGTTTTAGAAAAAGACATACCTGTAAATTACTACAATTATTGAAGCCTAAAAAAATTGCTAATTAATAAAAAAAATCTCATATTGTTATTTAACTGTAGTATTTTATAAATTTGTGTGCAGTTTAAAACTCAGTGGCCTACAACAGACGTAGCTCCTTGCTACACATTTTCGATCCAAGGTCCACATAAATATGTGTTTTGTGTAGAGGAATTCAATTTCTAAACTGATTTTTCGTCAACCTGATGTTGCTGCGTTTGTTGCATGACTGCATAGTCAATGTGTAACGTCAGGTTCATGTTCATAAGCGTTTGGGTTATTGTTATGAGTTGCCACCTAATGTGTATTCGTATCGACAAGCTTCTAGTGGTGCGTGATTGCGAGTGGTTGGAATACTCGAGATGTCTCGATTCCTTGGCGAGAGGTTGCTACAATCAAATGAATCCTCTCGATTCTTGCTCTCGTTAACCTTCATCTGCTCGCGCGGAGTAGAGTAGCACTGCCGCTCGCGTGGCGGCGACCTGCCGCCGGGTATAAATGAACATACATTTATTCTTAAAGGTTTTTATAAATAAAACAACATAACTATGGATTAAAAGCAAATATATATTTCTGCTAATACTACTAAATTAAACTTATAAAAGCACATTATTAATTATGAAATGTTATATTTATATGACATATTATGCTTCAATCAATCTGTTCAACATTTTCTTCACAAGTGTTGCATGTAATATTGCAGTGGGTCTTACATACATACTTTCCACAATCCTTACACACAAGTTGCGTTCTATGATTTTTTTTAGACCCACATATGTAACAAATTGCTCTTTGGTTTCGCTGATCTACTCTAGGTGGCTGATCTGCGTCTCGTTGAGCTGGGGCTTCTTTGTACTCTTCCAAGAATATACTAATATCTTTAGGAAGAGTTTTCAATTTCGAACGTTCCACAAGATTTTCCTTCATGAGAGCTAAAGATAACTCGTAGATATAATTTCTTCTGTTGAAGTTACAAAAAGGATTGTTGAATTGAAATATTTTCATCGAGTTGATTCCTGATATGTCAAGTAAGCGATAAAATAGACACATAGGCCATCTTTGTGTTCTTCTTGATGTGGTTATCCTGGAACACATCAAGTCAACCACATCGACTCCTCCCTTTGTGACATTATAATCCGCAATCTGGATTGGTTTTCCGGTTTGTTCATCAAGTTTATCCTCATCATGCATAGTGGATAATACCAAAACACATTTTTTCTTTTTAGTAACAAGAGAGACCAATGATTTATCGTCCTGGCAGGCAAACTTATAACTTCCAGGAACGCTGTCTTTACCTGTAGTTACTAGTTCAGGAGGTATTTCTCTTTTGTCTTTTCTTAATGTTCCCAAAAACGTGATTCCAATACGAAGTAAGTGCTCAGATAGTTGGTAGCTACTAAAATAATTGTCTGTAGTCAGGTTTCTGTGTGATTTTTTTATGGGATCAATCAATCTTGTAACTATAACAAAAGGCTTGTTTGAACATTCGTATGGTCCTGGGTTTTGTGTACCACAATACAGCTCTAAGTTATACGTGTAATATGTTTGTGCATCACATAAAGCATACAACTTGAGGCCATATTTGGCTGGTTTTTTGGCCATGTACTGGATAAAACCACACCGACCCCTAAATGCAACAAGCATCTCATCTATGGTAGTGAATTCACCTAGACTGTAAGATGTTTGAAAATTATGAACAACCTTACTTAGAAAGTCTCGTATAGGTGCTAACTTATCATTGGAAATTCTATGTTCCCTGGAATTCACGTCATCTAATCTCAGGGATCTAAGGAGGAATCTAAAGCGGTTTACGCTAAAATTAGCTCTCAATACCATCAAACCCGTTCCGTTCGTAAAAAAAAACTCTCTTATGTCTGCACGATTTCCCCTTTTTATAGCCATCAAGAACAGTGCACCGAATATAGCTAATATTTCAGCCCTATTTGTGAGTCTGTAGTCTCTTTCTCAAACCTTATTATCTGTAATATTTTCTCTGTCAACTCCTTTTTTTATCTATGTAAATATTAGTAAACGAATAATTTCAGTCGTAATAATTTGTTGGAAACATTCTAAATGGGTTTTACAGTTACGAGCTTGGCCTTTCGGGCCTGCAATAGTTTTGATGATATTTTTAGACTTAGTTTTAGATGCTAGTGCTACAGTTTTATTTGACCACATTGTCTCACCATCTTTTCCAATGTAGAATCTCAATCCATCAAAGTCTTCTTCAGCAATACTGCCACTGTCATCTCCATCAGAGTCTAAGTCCAATTCAGAGTCACTTTCATGTTCATCCATTTCGATGTATTGTTCAACAAAGTCGATGTCATCTAAGGCGTCGATTCCATCGTCTTCGTCATCATCTTCCTCCCTCTCAATATCTTCTAACATTTGGTTTATGAGGTCAGGGCGATTCGAATAAGCCCTAAAACAATACAATAATGATAGTAGCTGGACATGTAATAATTTATGAAACACGTTGCAAAACAAAAATTAGTATAGAAGTGGCAATAGAATCAAATTTGTGATACACCCTCAGATACAAAATATTTACTTAAAAAAAAAAAAAAAAAAAAAAAAAAATTATACGTGTTATAAAAGATAAGGATACGTTAACATTTTAATTTCGATACCATTTTACTGAAAATATATAATAAATATATACTTACATTTTCTAAACAGAAGTAAAAGCGTGGAACACTAGCGCTCGCAAGGCGGCAGACAGCCGCCCGTCTAGACAGAGTCAACTACAAATACATACTGAGGCGGAAATGGGAGGGGTAGCGGTTATTCTTGGTACTGACCAGGTAGAGGGAAGGGGCAGGAAGGAATACGTCGAATTTCAGTGAGTTTAGTGACCTTTAAATATAAGTTTTATGCTAAAAAGTGAGCAAGGCGGCAGTTTGCCGCCCACGCGAGCGGATGAGGGTTAAGCTAAGTCAACCTATAATTTGAAGGTGAATAACAATAGTAAAGGGATTACCTGTACTTTTAGGTGAACAGTGATAACCGTACCTGCTCACTTGTAAGACCTGTGATTCCGCTTTTCGCTTCAACCGTGATTTGAACGTCAAATCACTTAGACCTACGGCCTACTACTCCAATCGTGACGCTAAGAGGTTGTGTATTTGAGGTGATTCCATGATATCATCAAACAAGATTTAAATTGTGAGGAATTTAAATACTGTACTTTTAATAATCATTTTATATCAAATTATTTTTATTGATTTCTAGCCTTGTTTAAAAACACATACTGTACCATCCGAATTTAAAACAAAAGATTTACTGTTTTGTAGGTTAACTAAAAATAGCTTTAAACAAATAATAAGCAAGGAAGCTTTTTAAATACAAGGAGTAGTCATAATAATGGCTGAGTGAGATCGCAATAAATAATTTTAACTTATTTAAATAAAAGCGTGGGAAAGGATTTATTTTTAAGTTACTTTAAAATTGCTGATAATTTCATTCATAGTTCTGTCGCAGTATAATTAGCCACCTTAATTAATTATTGCATATTATATTTTTAGATTAAGTTGTTTGTGGTTACTTATAATACTTGTAAAATGGAGATATGTCCGTTGTAAATAAAATGAAAGGATCGAACTGTCTGGGCGAGTCACAATTTCTTTGTATGGCGTGACGCGCGACTGGCGGAAAAGATTGTACTGTTATAATACAGCTTAGAGCCTGAGCTGATAAGCAGAAGAGCTGAAACAGCGCTGGTTTAGCGGATCACTGGAGTGATTAGTGAGCGGTTTCGTTCAAATGTGTGATCACAGGTCGTCCTGTGATTTTAAAATCACCGCGAAAAAATCACATGTCGTGATTTCTATCCCATCACTAAATAAGCATGTTAGAGCCAGTGCATCTTCCGACCTGTTTCGTTTTTGTTTATAGTTGGATATTAGTAGTTTTAGTTCAGTAAAAAAACACCCGTATATTTTGTATATAGTAAGTTAGAACACAATATTTTTATTTTTGTGTAATTGTAAGAAAGTAAAACTACGCAGTTTATATTCCGAGATATAGATATGGGAGAACCTTAGCTGAGTAGTGAAACGTTTAGATGAACAACAATCTAGGATTGTTAAAGCCAAAACCATGAAGTCTAAGTTTCAATATACACAAAGCGTAAGATTGTAAATCCCGAGGGCGTGCAGTGAGCACCATACCTAGGAATAGGAATAAAACATTTCGCTAAGGAACTCTCGAGTGTGAAATTTATAATCGAGATGTTGTACTACTCGAGATGTCTCGTTGTCGACATCTCGTATCACGCATCACTACAAGCGTCTGTCTATCATCCAGTGCAACTACATTACTAAATGCAACTTGGAAGATTAACGGATCAGGTTGCTGTAGCGGCGGGACAGTGGCGCGCATGTAATTGTTTGGTTCAGTGGTCGTCGAATTCTGAGTTATTCCGTCTCTCCGCTTAACCACATCTGTAGGCCCCGTCTTAGCTGCAATACCTGATGAGGCAAGTGCAGTTTCATTTTGTGATCGAATTGTTGACAAAACCAAAATGAAAACTTTAATGCCTTGCAATGTTGACACACAGTATTCATTGCCCCAATAACAACGATGGGCAGTAAACAGTAATCGGTTGCCATGCTGTAACTGAACGCAGCTCGATTGGGATTAAACGCAACATTCCTCTGTTGTTGACTTCGAGTTGCTCATCAGTTTGACTTGCTCGTATATATCATTGGTTTGCAGCATTCGAGTTTGCGACCTTAGTTAGTACGTCTAACTGGTGGCATTTGAATTACCAAAAATCAACAAAACATGATACACTTTAAATAGACAATTTAAGATCTTGATACATCTTCTAATAAAAATAACTGAACAAACTGAAAATAATACAAAACACTGGTCATAACAAAAAATCTATTTACCCAAATATATGGTGTTTCCTTCAACTCATGGAATTTTCTAACGTCAATATGAAACACAATGGAAACAAATAAATTCCCTTATTTAAATTATAAATACTGTAACCCATACGATGGACGAGATTATAATTAAAAATAGCATTGCCATAATTGCATTGCATTCAGTCCAAAATTAATATATTGTATGAAAGGTTGGTGAATATCTTAATGTAAAATTAGTTTATTTACCAACATTTCATACAATTACCCTACACACAACATATGTTTGTATAAACAAATACAATTAAGTTGCAAAAACATTTACATCTCCTGTTTCAAAATTTCCTTTCATTTGTTTTGTTTGTAAATAAATCAAACCATAAAACGCTTAAGTTAATTTTCCAAAATTTCCCAATTTCCTTCTGATTTTTAAAAATTGTCTTTCATCAGGAAAATTCTACGAAAAATTAAGTATCTTTTAAAAAAGATGAAGGAAGTCTGTTAAGGAGTTGTCAAGTGATGTAATGATAACGAATTTCAGGTACTCATTTTTATATGTTAAGATTTAAAGTATTTGTCTTAACTAATTTTCTTGCCTTGATATTTATTGTATTATCTATAATTATATGGGGGGAGTATATATATGCTATTTCTTACTGTATTATATTAATTTATAAACGTATGCTGCCATCATCATTTTATATTAATTTGAAATAATTGTAAAAATGGTGTTTATCGTTGATAATTAAATAAAATCATAAGACAATACCCAATAATTTCACTTATAATGTGGGCATCATCAACTCATCATACATTTGTTTATGTATCAACTTACTTTTAAATATTTACATTTTAACTGTAAATTATGAACCTCAAAACATTCAAATTCTCCATTCAATAATAGGTCACCTATTATGTAATTAATTTTCATATGAACCATATGTTATAAAATATGTAAAATTTGTCGGCACTGGTAGCTCAGTGTTACAAATTCTTGTGGAGATTGTAGACGATAGGTTCTATGCTCAGTCCTCTTAAGACTGACATGGTGTCTGCTCAATGGTTAACATCGACGTAGGCACTACTTGAGAAGTTGGAGGTGTTGATAATCTGGGGTAATCAGTGTGCGGATGTTGTGTAGGGGAGATAACTGAGTGTCAGGCCGGCCAATTAATCGAAAATCAGATCAATATTACCCGTGATTCGGATTCCACGTAAAGCTGTAGGTCCCTTAGTTGCCCTAGCTATTGGGCTATTAATAATTTACCCTTTCTGAGGAGCACTCGAATCAGTTAGTAACCAGACTCCACTCATCCTACACTCAAGTAATCATTCATATTCACCTCAAAATATGCACCAAGTTGTGTCGGCTTCTCACATTTAAGAATGTAAATGTCATAAAGATCTTATTCAAGTCAATATTATGTTTATTTTTAGATTTTAAACTCTCAAATAAAATACTGTATAATTTATCGGACATAATGAGATTACAACTTAATACAATAGCTAACTTATCAAGTTATTGTAATTTATTGAATAAATTGTAAACTAATATCAACACTTTTGTTTATTTATAGTCAGTGTTTTTAATAGTATAATTATATTCTTATTAATATATATATATATATTTTTTTAAGACTTTTTTAAAATTTTTTATTCCAAAAATATTTTCACAATTTTTACAGTTATATGGTGGAATTACTAGCCATCTGATCAGTTAGTGATGGCTAGCACAAACAAAATACTACAATGGATTGGTTATTCAGTCAGAGTTATGATCTTATCAGTGATATTTGGACTGGACACATTGTTAATTAAATGTAACACGTAGTGCAGTTGAAAAAATAGTAACGAAATCAGATCTTTGGTTCATAGTATCTATTTTTTCCTCTTAGGACCAGACCAAGTAATAAACGAAAGGCCGTGGTAGGTTTCCCGCGATTTCAATATAAAGCCCAATCAGTTGGCTACCCTGACCCTACAGCAACCAGCCCGTAGTGAGTGACTACTGTGACGGACTGAAGTCGTTGTGATGGAGTAATTCAATGTTATGATGTTTATTTCTTGTTAAATATTATTATGTGATGTGATTGTTATTGAAATGTCAAGCAATATTTAGTAAATCATCAGTATGTCAAAATCTAGACCAGCTGGAAAACCAGCTAAATTAGCTGGTTCTGGTCGTAAGTTTGTGAGATCTTGTTTTGCAGAACCATCTCATTTAGAAGAGAATGAATCCTTGAACATATCAAAAGAAATATGTTTTGGCCTGGCAATATTTCGTGCAACATTTGGCTGCGATGACACCGAACGGGTTTGTAGAACGTATACTTATTACTTTTTAAAAAAGTAGTAGGCTATCCTGAAAATAATTGTTCTAGGAAATTATGGTTATGTTGACATTGACAACTACTAAAATTACTTGTCAAGGTAACTTGACGTTTTGACGATTTTTATAAATATTTGTTCATTAGACTTTCTCGACAATGATCAAATCGACATATGTTATCATCAGTGGATAAAATCAGATCTAGGCTATATTATCTGGGTAGGCTCTAGGAACTATGTAGGCTTAGGGTTTTTTATTAAGAAAATTTTGGTTTTGTACTGAGAAGATCGGGAAATTACCAGTCACCAAATCTTACTCATTACATGATATCTCCACTTGGGTATTTAGAGCCCTCCCAACATTTTTTTGATGTTAGATTTTTATGCTGGACACTAATTTGAGAACTATTCTGGTCTACGAATATTACGAAAATGCCTATGAATGGTCTATGATTTTACGAAAATACTGTTAAATCATAGGCTTAGTTACAATTTGATAATAGCCTAGGCCCTAAATGAATTTACTTCTTTCAAAGAAACATAACAGTTTTTACAAAGTAAAAAATGGAAATTGAGAAGCCACTGTTGCTATTAATGAGGCCACTAGAAAAGATAAACGTAATTTAATGAAAAATTAAAAAGAAATTTGGGTAATTATGCACTTACTTGCCACCTCTGAAAATACGATTTAATGTTGAAAAAGTGAAAAATGAGTTTATGTTTCTTGATGAGTTTGATTACATCCGCGGAAAACTCGTTTTTTACCGAAAAATCAGAAAATTACTTTTTTATCTGATAGTAAAAAACCAACTTTTTTAGAAATCTTTATTTTTGACAAAATTTTTTTTGTCTGCTGAACACAAATATATATAACTGGTTTTGTAGAAAAGAATTTCAGCGCGAAAAATGCATGTTTTACTGACATAACCAAACATAGCCTAACTTATCCTAACTGTCTATTTTCTCAACAAAAATTCGTAATTTGCGTTAAATTCGAGCATTTGGCCTCCGTGACGGCCTGCCGTCACTCTGGCGGGAATATAGGTGAATTCAGTTTTTGTGATTAATAGTAGTTGTATAAAATGATCGCGTAATAGCCGCTAATTGCGATACGCCGCGATAGTAGTTTTCCGTTATATCTCGAGAAATATTTGTAATAGACCAAAATAGGTTTCAAATTTGTACTCAGCGCCAAAAAATATATCAAAATAATAAAAAAGATGATTAAAATAGGCCTACCATTTAAATTAACGGAAATATGACAAAAATACTAAAAGTTGTGACATTGGTTTTTTCGAATTTTTCGATAAAATACGTTATTTCCGCGGTATAAAAAGCATATCTCGTGAAAATACAGCCAATGCTAGACCCATTTCAAGCAAAATGTTCCAAATTTGTTTGGTGGCAAGAAACTGCATAAATACCGAAATTTGAGTCTAGCTCGTTTGATTGTAAAATAGGCCTAAACAACTGATTACAATAGAGCATCAAATATGGACACTATCATAATTAATTACCCGCTAACCTGAAGCATCTGCTATAAAATAACTTTTCTTGATTAACTGAAAAGTGTTGAATAGATTTAATGTAAAGTAATAAACAAAAAAGTCTAAAATAGAACAATTATAATGTAGAAGAGGCAAGATTAACCATTTCACTATTTTCATATTAAGCTGAAGTTAATAAAATCAATATCCAGATTTGTCAATAACCAGTTATAAGCTGAAGTTAAGAAAATCAATATTCAGATTTGTCAATAACCAGTCATAAAGATTTTTGCTAAAAGGTCTCAGTAAGTTATTATCTATTATTAGGAATGTTATTAAAAAAGTATAGGTCCCAAATACTGAAAAGAACGTTTGGAAATTGATTTATTCACTTTGAGCAACCTTATTAGATCACTTATAACAAATCTTGTACAATAACAGGTACTTATTGGTGTCTCTCGATTACCACTCCTGATGTAAAACAATTTTAATACCTCGAAAATGGATGGGAAGGACCTTTAAATATTTATAAAGGGGAAAAGAGATCTCACATCTACTCTTCTTGAAGATAATACGTAAAAAATAATTTTGTGTCACTTAACCTGTTCATTAGCCTAAAGTTTTATAAGTTTGGGTTTTTTTTTTCACCCCAACATATTAAACCATATTGTATATTTGAATAAACAGGTATTAAATGTATTTTTAATGGCATGTAGAATAAAGAGAATAATAATTGATTTTTTTATTAGATTGTAAAAATTGTCATATTTGATCAATATATTCAATTCTAAATCCTTGGTAGGCTCTTGTTATACTGTATCCACATTTATTTTTTACTCACTTTTATTTATTTAGGCCTACCTACTCCCATTTTTGTACAATCAATCTTAATTTCCAAATAGATTACAAACTTAATCAACCATCACAGGCAAAATAGAGAATACAGGAAAAATAGCAAGTCACATAAGTCAGATGGCATCAATAGTTCTATGGTCGAAAGTGTCCTGAAGTTTGCAGTAGAGGTGCAATACATAATTGGCACACATACTATGTAAGAATAACATTGGCTATACTGTTCACGTGATCGGTATTACAAAAGATAACTTAAGTAAAAAATATAAATATGACAATAATTATTATAATAGGCATAATATTAAATAACAAAAGTTAGCTATAACTTAAGACACACAAACAACAGGTATTGTTTTAAGATATAATTTAAGCCTAACAGAGATATACAATCTATATATATAAAAGCCAAATACCACTCACTGACTGACTCACTCACTGATCGCTCTACAGCCCAAACGGTAATACCTAGGAAGCTGAAATTTTTACACAATATTCCTTGCATACTGAATGCTTGCAATAAGAAAGGATTTTGGGAAATTCCAACTCTAAGGGGGTTTTGGGGGTGCCCAAAAGCGTAGTGTAGTCGATCCAGTTGTTTGGCTCTACTGGTTTAACCGTTCATCGAATTTAAAATTTGACAGAAAATCGCTTGTCTGGAATTAGATTATCTACAACTTTGGTCTCTTGCCTTTTATCCATATCTCTCACCGTTTGGCTTAAAAAAGCACAAACTTCCAAAATTTGATCAAAAAGTGGAGAAATCACAATGTTTTTGGCAAATATTTCTCTAATAATTAGTTGGTTTAACTTTTTTAACGCATAGTATTATGGTAAAGAATGTAGTTTTCAACAACTTTCAACACCTTTAGCGCCAGAACAGCCCAAAAACAATATTTAAAAATAAATATGAAAAGCAATATGTCGGCCATAAGTGCTGTATTTGACTAATTTAATTAATTTTTATAGCCGGTTTTTTTCTTATAGTGTTCTAGTTTTATGAATAAGATAAAGTTACCAGGATAAAATAATTTATTATTTCTTTACTAATTCTGACCAACTATAATAACTTTATGTCTACAATGATAGGACCTAGGATATTGAACCATTGCACGTATATCTATCTATATTAAATTTTTATATAACGACTTTTGTAGTCACTTGAGTAGCTACTGATCTAAATTTAACGAAGGTTGTTTAGTTAGCTGTTTTTTACTTATATAAAACTAACAGTTAAAGAGGGTGTGATGCATGAAATTGATGTCAGACTCGGTCATGAATTTCTGGGCTTAGTCTAAAGGTCAATACTGATAACACACCTCCCTCCCTCAGAGAACAGACATTCTTGCACACAGTGTGGTTTGTTCAGTCCAGTTGCTGTTCTGTTACAGACCGCTTCCGTGCTTTCCTATACTCCTGTTGGATTCAGTTAAAAATATTATTTTAAATTTCTTATTAATTCTTACCTTTCTTTTATTTTCAATTAACTTATCGCTAAGTAATTAAGTAAATAACCGTAGCAAAGCATGGGTACTCGGCTAGTATTCTTCTATACAAGGAAGGTGCAAGTATAATGCTAAATATAATAAATTAAACAATTATAACAACAAAGAAATGACTATATTTTGAATTAGAATAATAAATAACACTTATATGACTGATTCAGTAACAACAAATATCAAATCAGGAAATAGAACTGGGCAACATTTCTATAATGCGAGAGATTACATATTTTTTTAAAGAACACATTCGTCTTTTTTATGCTTGCAGTTTTTTGGCTATATATGTATATATATGATTTTTAATGCAGACACTAGGAAAATTTAAACTTAATAAATTAATATAATAAGGCTATGAAACATGTTGCTCCGTCTGTTCGGCCCAAACCGCACTAGAATCCAGATAATAGCTGTTGCATGTGATCAGCTACGTTCAAATGCAACACTTCTTGCCCAGCAATGTTGTCAGATATAAATTAATTAATTGACAATTACAATCTGGTCTAAAAGCAGTAAACAAAAATCATCATTTGTTATTATAAAGAAATGTGCGAGTTCTGGTTTTGTATCTAGGCTATTTAGTGGAAGAACTTCGTTTGTGTTAGTTATTGTTTTGAAATGTTTATTTTATATTTATTAATTTATATTATTGGATATTATTTTATATAATTATTGATTTATAAATATTTAATTCGGAATACTATAAGTAATGGATAACAGAAAATAAATAAAAATTACAGTACTAATACATATCATGAATAATTTTACCATTACCTTTAACCCTGGATCGTGAGATGGAGCATAATTTATGCTCCTGCATTAAAATCAATAAAATATATGTTTATCATCAAGCAAGAACGATAAAGTTGGTACCAATCGACGCAGAATGTTCTGATCTATACATTTCAGATTTTTAATAATTTGTTTAATGCAATTTTATAAACGTAGGAAAATGTGAAACAAAACTTTCGCTCAGTTTCTGTCCGTTGGAGGTTGGGAGCTGCAAAAAAGCCGATGTTTGTCGAATGACTGAAGGACAACCAGAAGACGGAATAAGTCATACCAAATATCAGTCTGTAGGGAATGAAATACTTTATCTAACAAAACAAATTGCATTGTTTTAGCTGCATTGGGTATTTTACAAAATATATTTTCGTGTACCCTTGTTAAATAATTTATGCCTTTGATAAAAGTTTAGCTAATATCTTATTTATTAAGATATAAACAAACAAAAATTTAGCTAGAAAGGCAGGGAGTTCATACGTCGATTGTTGCTGTCGAGCGATTTCCATGCAGTAGGTTGGCAATGATCACGTGACAAGTTTTCTGTTCTGACAAGTTATTTGTCAAAACCTTTTCAAATCTCGTTATTTTTTTTTAAGGAAAACTGAAACCCCTAATTTAAGTAATTTGATTTGATTTATATGGTGTTAAAACCCTATTTATGGCACCAAGGTAATACTTATTTATATTTCTATTAAGAAATATGTGTTCTATCAAGTGTAACTGTTATATAAATTCCCAAAATATATTTTATATTTTTTATAATGTTTACAATATGCACTATTTTTCAAGTGCTGTTTACACAATTTGCGCACGCTCATGGTGTTATAAGTTTTATACTTTTTGAATATTTCCATATATTTTACATTTTCTTGTAGCTAATAGATTGTGCTAATAAAGTACATATAGCAACAAATTATACATACTCCTTATTTTTGGATTGTTATGTAATTTGTCAAAGAGATTTTTCGTTTCCGTGGTAAATTTTTATTTTCCCCAACAAACTGAAAATATAAAAATTTGTTTATGGGTATGTACTATGACTATTTTTCCTAAACAACTTTTTCTTGTCTATTCAATGGTGATTTTTGTTGAATTTCTACTTGTACTATTTTATTACCTACATGATCATCTGTTACTTTGCACATTTTTTTCATTTTTGCGTTTTATGAAAAAACAAAATTCCCCAAAACAAACATAGTAGTTTATCTAAAATGTAACAACATATCAATATAGTGCACTAAATAATAAACAATTTGGCTATCTTGGAATTATTAACAACATTTTTTTAGTGCTATTAAGGAGGGTTATAACTAATAATTTTCGTATAAATTTTTTCAATCTTTTCTTGACAATAATTATTTACTATATTTGTTTGAAAGTTTTGATGGTAGTATGTGAATGTACAGATATGTTGAAGAAAAGAAATTATAAAATTTACATTTGGAGCATATTTAGCATATTTTTTAATGATTTTTACAAAAAAGGCTTGCGAAGTGCCGAAAAAAGGACCTAGCAGTGGGGAGTACAAAATGGATTGCCCATTACTCATGATCTAGGGTTAACCCTTTCTATCTCAGACATTTTTTCAAAAGTTGTTCCAAAAATCCCAGGTATTTTCATCTCAAGCTCTTTTAGTCGATTTTGTCACATTTTACTAAAAAATTGATAAAGATTAAAAAATTTACACTTTTTTGTGTATTTATATATATTTATAAAATATTTAAAACTTTTTTAGCTTTTTGCATTGTGGATTTAGAGCTTTTTGCACTAAAAAAAATTCATTGAGCAGAGCTAATAACACTATCTAAAACAACATTTAGTTATCTTCAAAGGAATTCATATTTCACAATGCTTTGTTTAAAATTAAAAAAGATTGCATGCTTTTCTGAAAAAAACACTGCAGCTCGGATTTTTACTCTACATATACTTGGGAAACAACTAAGCCATTTATATGGTCTGATTCATCACTCTCGTCATACACACAATAAGCGATTGTATTATCACGTGTTTTTTTTAGTATTGGCAACCTACTACGTTTTAGTTATTTTTACCTCCCATGCTATACTAACAATCACATCACTCGTGTAACAACAATTAACCTCAGCTAACAATCACAGCTTACGAAAATCATTACAGTTGTAAATGCAAAACAAAGGCAACAAAATAATACAAGTTGTTGTATTGTAATAAAGCATTCTATCACAACAAATCAATAATTGTATAATAGAAAATGTTATTCTGAACATTTATATATATCAATTAAATATATATTTTGAGTTAATAAATATTTATACCAAATTATTTTCTAAACGCTTGGTAAACTGGACGTTGGGATTTTAGGAACCATTTTCTGGTATGTAGGATATTGGGATTTTTAGAACATATTACGAACGTCGGCAACCCGAACGCAGGGATAGAAAGGGTTGAGGTTTTTAAATAATATTATACAGTTGTTTTGTAAGTAAAATGCCAATCAAATTAACAGTATTGAACTTGTCTTAGATGAAACGTGTGGTTGGTGGTTGTCAGTAACAATATGCAAAAGCAACCAAAATGTTTTTGGACTATTTTGATGTGGTTTACACTGGTAAATTTGCTGTTTTAAACAGTTACAAATGTGTTATATCATCAGGTCAGATAATTTTATGGTGCAAAGAAGGAGAGGGCTTGTCTGTACTGACAAATTGTGAAACTCATATTTTAAACAAAAATTTAAAAGGTTGTTATTTTTAGAGTTTTTAAATTTAGGTTAATTGTGTTTTTATGCTGAACTCAAATTCATAATGAGTATTGCGGTAAAATATAATTTTTTGTAGAAAAAACCTCTATAGAAACCTAACCTGACACAACATCTTAATGTATCCTTCATATGAATTCAAGTTATGTCTATTAGTGCGGTGCTTTGGCCTTTGGAACGAAGTGAGTTGATCATATATCTTGCTATTGATCATACATGCAAATTCGTCTTCTGTGGTTGATAAGTTCTTGTATTACTATCACATATATGGATACCAATTCCAATTCATGTTATGAGTTTCCTTCATATTTTAAGAAATAAATGTTGTAGATCAAAATAGTTTTCAAATCAGTGTTCAGCATAAAGTAAATGTTAAAGTAAACAAGTACCTTTTATAATTATAATAATAGAACTATCAAAAATACTAAACGTTGTGAAATTAGATTCTCCAAGTATTTCTTTAACCGCTTTAGTGCTACAGCGTCTACATGTTTAAAAGTGTCAGCGTCAACATAGACACTAGTTAAGTATTTTATATAGATATGACATGCTTGTTTATTTTACTGGCTGCTATTGATGTCATTTTATTCCAAAGATATTAGAGAATCGATATATGGCCATTTGGTTGCAGACAATCGACTTTTTATATTTTTTCGAGCGAAGGAAGATCGAGATTATGTTCACTGTTTGTTTTGTGAAGTTTGTGTTTGTTTTTTGTTGTTCAACTGTATAATGTTTTATTCAACAGAAATGCATTATACATACGAATAGTACGTTTTATAAAACGTTTATTTTGAACTTTTGTGTTCAGTATTTATAATAAATTCATTGTTCTTAGCATAGCTAGTAAAAACTTTGCCGCAGACAATTCCTTCCTACGCGATGTTATTCATGAAGAGCTAATGCTTCAAAAATACCAAAATACCTCATTTACTGTAATAATTTGTTATTATAATAATAGTATTATAGAAATAAAACAGTGCAATGTCATATACATATGATTGAATAGTTATTGCTTGTTTGTTCAAAACATATGTTTCAAATTCAAGTTATCAAAGAAATTTTTGGGAGGACAATATTTTTTACATTTCCTTTATACTCCTTTTTTTTATAAAAATGAACTGCAAATATATAAAATTTGTTCTTCATTAGATGCTCTTTACAGTGGAATAGGTAAACAAATATTTACTCTTATTTTATGCATGATTACAAAAATTAAAAAAAGTAAAAACAACAATTTTTTTAATTAAAAAATACTTTTGTATCTATTTTCTTGTTACAGGGCTAAATAAAAATTTTTCTTGTTACTATTTATTTAGTTGCAATACAAAACAACAAGTATGAGTGTTTTACCAAAGCTACATTTTGCACAAAACTGCTTAGCAATTTTGGGCATATCCATAGGCCAGGCGGCATAGCACTAAAGGGTTAATAACTGCTAAAACCGATTTATGTGGTATTAAAAGTATATCACGTGAAGAATAGAGTCAATTTCAAGTCATTTTAGAAAAACTTTTCCTGTTTTGTTATATGAATAGAAACTGCATGATTATCGAATCTTGAATGTTCCATACATTCCATAATATAGGTTATATAAATAATATTACAGACGGAAAATCTAGCCTATCTAGAGTTAACATTTATGAACTATATAATGTCTCTATAACATAAACATCTAGATTAGGTTCAAACAGTTAGGTGCAAAGAAGATATAAATTTGTCTATAGCGTATTTTTACAAAAGAACAGTTTTCATCAGTTATATTTCCAAACGTCATTCTGTTATTTGAACTTGTAATAAAATAGCTGGAGGCACTGTATAGCTTGTTAAACTTTTTTTTATAGTTGGGATCATTTAAATAAATACCAAACAAACAATCTCGAAGGCCTCAGAGAAACAAAAAACATAGACTGAACATTAGGACTCACTACTAATGATTCATTCAAGAAGTGACCTTGATGGGCTGTCAGCTCTAGGCCTGTCAACATTTCACTGGATGGTTGGCCTTTACTTGGTTTTTGTTGGCTGGAATGTAATAACAAATTAACAATACTATCTACTTTTATTACTCAACAATCCACTAGGTCATAATTAACGCTAGATACATACAGGCTTATTAAAGTCAAATAGGTATTTTTGTGTATTTAGGTAACTGAAAATTAAACACACTGATTACCAATTTCTATTTTTGAGATAGGGATCTCCTGTAGGTCAACGATTCATTTCTGTAAGACAAGAAGTAGACTGACAATTCAACATTTTGTTTGGTATTCAATAATTTTTATGGCTAAAGAATCTACTTAAAAATTAGATCTTTTTTCTCAAAGTGGGTGATTACGCCCCCTTGTGGGCGCTGGAGGCCTATAGGGGGCGGTAAAGGGCACAGAGAAGATTGGGGGCTATGAAGGGGGGCGATGGCTAATTTAAACATTTTTTTTTGTTTTTAACACAAACTTCACCGCACCTATATACGTATAACGCGTGTTTCCTTGTGTAACGCCATCTAGGCCCATAAACGTTCAACAATACTTTGAAAAACAATAAATAAATTAATAAATATATATAACATTGTAAATAATGTGCATTAAAATGTAAAAATAAAATATTACTAAAGGAAATGATTTACATAGCTTCATAAATTTAAAGCGACAACATTTGGGAAGGTATAATGTAGCTAGGAAATAGTTGTCAAACGGAGTGGTACTGCTGCTGTACCATAGTTGGCGTTAAGCTCCGATGCGAAGTGAGTATTGACTGGAACATTCTGGAAAGAACTAAGCCCGCCCGCTGCCTCAAATAAAAACGCGTACGCATCTAGTCAGTCTGTTATTCGACGATATTACAAAAACAAGTGAATTTAGTGATGAGATAAAGTGCTGTACGTACGGTCCCTAATTTGCTCAGTAAGAATACTGTGAGTGGTGTCATTTGCAAGTTATTAATACTTGATTCTTTACTTCAGCATTTTTGAAGACAAAATTATGTCGGAAGCAAAAAAGAAGTAACGGCAGTATAGTGCGGAATATATAAAATATGGATTTATTGAAAATCCCACAAATCCATCTTCACCTTTGTGCCTTCTTTGTCAAAAAACATTTTCCAATGTAGCGATGAAACCCTCAAGGATACAAGATCATTTGAATAAAATGCATTCAGATAAAAAAGACAAAACTGTGACTTATTTTCAAGACCTGGAAAAGAAGCACGCAGCTCACGCAACTGTGTCAATACTTTTTTCAGCGGCTTCTAAGCAAGACGACGACGGACTCCGAGCTTCCTACAATATCTCCTTGCTAATTGCTCAAACAGGTAAACCTCACACTATTGGAGATGATTTAATTTTACTGGCAATAAAAGAAGTAATAACTACTGTGCTCTCTAAACATTATCCGAAAAATTACTTTGAGCAATAGTTCCGTGCAAAGACGAATTGATGAGATGGCTGAAAACATTAAAGAGACATTGTGCAATCATCTGAAGACTTCTAAATTCTCAATTCAGTTAGATGAGTCAACTTTACCAACCAATGAAGCATTGTTGTTATTGTACGTGAGGTTTATTAAAAATGAAAAAATATGTCAAGAACTACTATTTGCCAGAAAGTTAGAGACGGATACAATAGGAGAAACCATATTTAATATACTGGAAAAATTTTGTGATGAGAAAGAAATTCCACTGAAGAATATTATATCAGCTGCTACGGATGGCGCTCCGGCTATGACGGGATGTCACAAAGGCTTCATAGTGTACTTAAAACATAAAATTCCAGATGTGCTCGCTGTACATTGTGTCATTCATAGACAACATTTGGTTGCGAGAAATTTGAGTGAGTGTCCCTTAATCACTGCAATATGTCATCAAAGCAATCAACAAAATCCGAAACAGCTCTTTAAATGACAGATTAATTAATCAGCTTTGTGTTGCTAATGATGAAGATTTCAACTGATTGCTATTTCTCACAGAAGTGCGTTAGTTATCAAGAGGTAACTGTCTGACTCGATTTTACAATCTGTGTGACTCTGTGATAGAGGCAAACAAAGACAAAGAATTGCACGACAACCTCATCACTTCAAAGAATAATATTGCATACTTGACAGACGGTCTAACTACCTAGGCTTTGTCAAACCGCCCTGCAGAGAAAACAGGGACGAGCTAGGAGGAGGACTTGACTTCCAGCCTATACTGAGGGCCAGATAAGCCACCTCAAGGGATTGCAAGTGACTCCACCCACCCCCAAGTGACTGCAAGCGACTCCAGATCCAACTAGCCCACCTGACCCTGAGGGGTAAGTGGACACCGATTCCACCATGTCCCGTGAACACCCCATACCTGCAGGAGACATAGAGTCCAGGGGTATGTTAAAATTTTGTTTAACATCTCCAGGGTTTAAGGGAAACGAAAATATAAAATTTGTAGACGAAAGGAAATTTTGTAAGGGCATTCAATTACATTTTACCTAGACCAAAGTGTAAGCCAACGGGTTGTACGTTACTCATGTAATTTAATAATAAAATATAATTCACTGATTGAGGGAGTTGAATTTGGTATAAGTTAATGTGTTGAGATTGTTAATTTAAATTGTATATATATATATACTTAAATCCATGTAATTGATCATAGTCCGTATAAGTGGTTGTTTTGAGTTGATATACATATATAATAATAAATAAATAGTAAATAGATAAATATTGCGATGAATGTATAAACCATAAATGTTGGATAATTCTAGTGAAGAATAAAGTAATAGTAACTAGGGCCATTTGAATATATTTAACTTGTCTCTTGAAAGGTATTTGTAAAATAATATAACTTAAATTGTACGGTAAATTGATTAGGTCATCATAGTTAGTAAGGTCGGTATATTATTGTTTGATTGTTAATTTTGATTGAAAATAATTGATTGATTATTTCTTGAGTATAACTTGTTTTTGAATATATAATTTTCACTTTTTAGTATAGGCTTTTGCATATATAATACTTGTTTAGTTTGGATTCTTAATGTGACGTTTATATTATTTATTTAGAGGGTTGTGATTAAATTGTATAGGAATTTGTTGACGCTTGTTGTAAAATAATATTTCTTGACATTATTGGTTTACCGAACTGTATATTGAAGCCAATGTTAATAGTAATTTGATTGAAAATTTCTAAAACGAATAATTTGTATTGTCTACTATTGGATGAGAATGGTATATTATAGGAGGTGTATAGTGTACAATAGTATAAGATAATTGTAATATTTTGGAAGGTACTGTCAAGATGGTATACTGTGAAAATAAATTTTTGTTGTACTTTCACCAGTGTCATTAGTTACTCCAGGTCCTGATTTCCTACACTAGGTAAGCGAGTCATTAAGGTTAAATTATTTTCTCATTACTGTAGAATAGTCATTTGTGATTTAAAATTTATTAAACACTGAGTTTTGGAGGAAGTTTTACAGTACCTTTTTACAAGAATATTAAAAGCCCTCTCTTCTTCTCTGTCCTTGTATATTTGGCTGTATGTTTTTCTAGTATGAATCATATCACTAATTAAACAGTCAATTCCAAAATCTAAATCTGCCTCTTGAGCAAGCAGTAACACAGCTGTACACTTTGTATTGGGATATAGTCCAACATTGTGAGGAGTTCAGACCAAACTGAGAGTGAACCCCCACTGTTAAGAAAGCATCTCAAGTCGGTGATACAACGACTTATGTTGGTACAGCGTACTATGCTTTACATCGCGTGCTATGAATCGCTTCGAGGACAACATACCTTTACAGTAACCTAATCAAAATTTTAAAGTATTTAAAAAATGTCTAATAATGTAAGACGGTACAGTATCAAAACAGCATATTTCTTCTTTAGAATCTTGTTTAGAGTAGAAAGGATGCTCAAGATGTTTCTTTAGAATGTTACAGATATGGATCGTTGGACATGTTCTATCATTTTGTGAAAAAATTCTACATGACATTTCGACGTGGTTCGAAAACCAAGTCTTTTTCAAGTTACATTCAAAATTACTTCTAATTAACCTATGATGTAGTAGTTTGACCTATATTAAAAAAAAACCTAAAACAGTAAACAACATATAAGTATTTAACCCTTTCTATGCCGGGAATATTTTCCCTTGGTATGCGAGAAATGCCGGGGGTATTTTTAGTGAATATGCATAGTTTACGTTATTTTGTTCTAACTTTGTTATTTTTCAATATATTTTCATAATTATTTTTTGGTTTTTCTTGTTTTGAAATGCTCTTTTTACTACTTATATATTTTCTTTAATAAAATATTGGTTTTAATTTGTAAAATCAACTTTTTTTAAAATTAAAATTTTTTTTTAATTTTTCAATTTTGAAACTTTTTAGACCATACAACAAAAATACTAGGGCTATAAAAGTGACTTTATTTGAAAGAACATTTAATTACTAACATGCATACCAAATTTCAAAGTCTTACCTTGAAAATCCCAGGATTTATCGTAATTTTTTTTGACAGTACAAAATCACATATTTGTCACAATTGAGCGATTATTTCAAGTGTGACAAATATATTTCAACAAACGCATATTTAAAAGATGTTTAAAACACTTTTTCTGAGTACTATAATCAATTCTCAACAGATTGGTACCGTATATGTGGCATATTAACGAAAATGCCTTAAAGAAAAAAAAAATTACGAGCGGTCCGAAATATCGGACCACGGCATTTTTAGCATAACTACCGCTGTCCGATATATCGGACAGCGGCATCGAAAGGGTTAAAAAAATATAAGTCAAACCTCCTATGTCATAGGTCAATTAGATGTAATTTAGATTATAACTTGGATTGTACCAAGTCAAAACGATGAGCAGGGTTTCTTTATGAAATGATGGAAAATGTCTAAAAATACTTTTCTACCTAACCTATTATCAAATTAGAAAAATTAAGCTACATATATACAACACAAAACATTCTAATCTATAGTTTATGGATTGTTACAAACATAGAACCATTTCAGTCAGTTAAAAAGTACAATAATCAGATGATTATATTTTGCTACATTATGTTAACTCATGTCCATTGATGAAAATTCATTGGTTTAACCCAATAACTGGCAGTGGTTACACTATGCTTGGCATAGTGGCATTGGCACATGATTTTTAAGGACAATGTACTCTTCATTTCAAAATAAATAAAGCGGCCACTTTCACCATATATACGGTGTTCGCCAGTCGTTGGTTTTAGAAACGAATTGAATATGGATGGTGTCAAATGTTCCAATATTGTGTTAATTTGTATTATACAGTTCTTTGGAAAGAACTTATATAAGTTTGTTCAGACAACTTTTTTTTTGTTAACTAATGGTAAAAAAAAATTAAAAATCACCTGCTGGTTACTTCCATGTATTTTTTTATACAACTGAATCTTGTTCAATTTAGGTTAGTGAAGCATAAATGTAATGAATGACTTTAATAGGAAATTTATAAGAACATACATTTTCTTTGCATTTAGCTTGTATTTTTTCATAGCTTATCAAATGTATTTCTCCTAGTCTTTTAGTTATTTATCTTTTAAGGTATACAAATAAATGGATATAACCAAACACTACACATAAACTTATTTTTCTAATTTCTCAATGAAATTTATTATTAATATTTTTGTTGTTTCAGGAGTCAATGTTTCATGGATTTAGTCCTCATGAAATAAGATTAGCTACAGACAAGTCACAGATAAGATCAAATCAAGTAGAAAAGGAGCACAGAGCTCGAGGAGTTTTATTTACGCCGCATACTTTTGGGCGTAAATCATTATTACCAGTATCATCTCAGATGACAGCCTCCAACACACAAAACAGTAAAGTTACACCAATCAATCATGACCAGAAAATTGATGGTCGAATCAGAAAAGTTTTAAAACCCGGTAATGGTTTAATTAAGAAAGTAAAAAGTGATATACATTCCCAAAAGGCGAAGGCTTGCGTTAAGCAAATTGTAGGATCAACCAGTTCAGAATCATTAACCAATAGTAGAGCTATAGCTAAAAGATTCGTATTGCCAATACGCAGTGCACACTCATCAAGAGTCATCAAACCGAATAAAAGATTTCGAGATATTGATTCAGACTCAGGAAGTTGTGACATTGATGAAAAGGTTACGAAAAAAATTAAACTTACAGATACAGGCAGCACCAGCAATATTCATCTTGTTGGAAAGAGAAGTATGTTTATTTCATATTGTATAGGAGAGTGCTTTGACATTTTAGATAAAAAAAGATACTTCACTGTTTGAAGTATGAGTATTAATGTTGTACACTAAACAAACCTTTGATCATACTGTTCTTATTATTACTTTTATTTTATACAGGGTGGAAAAAAATATGGAAACATTTTCACAACGTTATTTTTTTCCATAGTTAATTTGATAATTAAATTTTTTTGAATAATTGTGTTCCACAAAGAATTATTTTTGATCTGAATAACTTACTTGAAACGTTAAATAGAAGAGAAATAATATTGTTAAAATTAGTTGAATTTCAAATAACCGCTACTCTGGAAAGGATAAAACTGTTAAAGTCCGGTTTGCGGCAATTTCTCTTGAATAGACCTTTCATTTGATACTAAACTCAACTTAGGCTTACATTGAAGATTTTCGTTGAACACCTCGCGAGCCGTCCTCCTAAAAAGATGAAATGTCGCTAATGGTGTCAAACAGTATGTTCTTTTTAACCTTGATGATGTACAAGATTTCACTTTTATAAGTGAAGTCATACAAAAGTTGTTAAGACGTTTCCATTTTCCCCCCCACTTTGTATATAACGTTAAATAGAAGAGAAATAATATTGTTAAAATTAGTTGAATTTCAAATAACCGCTACTCTGGAAAGGATAAAACTGTTAAAGTCCGGTTTGCGGCAATTTCTCTTGAATAGACCTTTCATTTGATACTAAACTCAACTTAGGCTTACATTGAAGATTTTCGTTGAACACCTCGCGAGCCGTCCTCCTAAAAAGATGAAATGTCGCTAATGGTGTCAAACAGTATGTTCTTTTTAACCTTGATGATGTACAAGATTTCACTTTTATAAGTGAAGTCATACAAAAGTTGTTAAGACGTTTCCATTTTCCCCCCCACTTTGTATATATCATTATGTTGCATTAAAAGTTATAAATAATAATTTTAAACTTCATGTTAGGGCATGATAATAAATGTAGTGTACTTTAAGATTTATTTATCTGGATGCTGTCTTAATACAGTTCAGTTAAGGTAATGCTTTTCTAGAGGTTTGATGTAACTTCCAAGTAAATATCTTGCCCTTCCTCATTTAAAAATTTGTTTTCTGTAAATCATCTTCTATTTGATATTTTTGATTTACAGGAACTTAAAAAAAATATTTAGTAGTATTCTTCATGGTATGAGTATTATCCTAATAAGTCAGCATTTTGAAAACCTATTTTAAAAATTACTGGAGGATTACCAAATTGTGAAGGGAGACGGTATCGATAACATATGGCAATATATATATAACATATAGTTTGTTGTCAGCTACCAAGTTAACGTTAAAGTTAACGTTAAAGATCGTCTTATTTTACCAGGCGAAGTTAGGGCTAAGGACAGGGGACCAATGGCTTTACGTGACTTCCGAACCACCACCATTGACCAGGCTGCATGGAAGGACGGGATCGCTCAGACGGTTACCCATCCAAGACAGCCATGATCGATGATGCTTGACTCCGTATACTGCGATAACATCGGAACCCACTGTTCAAGGCCACTGGCAAATCAGTGGTAACGCATCCATAACCACAACTAGTTCATATTATGGAATTAATATGGGCACAATTCACATTAGTTTATATGAGTTGCAGTTTCATACTCATTATGTTACTAATTTTTTAAAAATATTGAGGATGTAATATATCTTTGGGAAAAGGTCTAAAAGTCATGTTATATTAATAAAAATATAAAGTGATCTGTCACAAAACTAAATCCAATCCACCAACTCATTAAAGACCTGCCTCACTGATTCTGTTTATGCTAGCTAATCCCTCCATAAAAGAGTGCAGTGGGCACTCTTTAACTTTATGTCATTTGGATAGACTCCCAGCAATCACATGATTGATTTAGTGTCAATTTCCATTTATATTAACAGTAGTTACATGTGCCCACGCCCAGTTCAGAAGCAATTCAACATTATCCATTACCTACATGTATTGACAGATCGATAATAAGGAACTTATTTTGTCCATCAGAACTGTTCCACGCTATTGGGCGAGAAATTTGATCTGGTCAAATAGGAAGGAGGTCGGTTTAGAGTCTTAAGTGACCATTCTGACCTTTGTAAAGGGGAGGTGTGGGGGATTCTACATCTTAATGAATTCTTTAAGTAGTGCCTCTTGCAGTCTTATCTCTGGAGGAGGTATATTGCACAGCACCAGGAGCCAAGGAGGTGAAGTTGCCTGACCCTGTTAAGTTAAACATGAATCGCTTTAGTATGTACGCTATTTATCCATACAGGAGCATTGCATTCAGCAGCTGAATAAACAAGTGATAAAGCAGTTGTACGCAGGACATTTGCTGTGGCTCCCCAAGTTATCTAAGTTATAATTTTAGCTACTGTTTTTTGAAGATGGCTTTTAAACAACAGCAATCAATCTAACGTTATTCCCAGTTACTGTGGGTGTTCATTTGATGGAGTTTTACACCATTTATAAACAAGTTGAATTTTTTTATTACATAGGCTTGCAGCTTTTTATTACATATATTGCTTAGGTGGAAGCAGGCCACTTCAGTGTTTGATGGTTTTAGATTTAGATTCCAGGTTCTAAAATATTCTTTGAGGGCTGCAAGGTCTCTTGTGAGTGTTTCTACAGTAGTTATGAAGCCCTCGTGTTGATATGCGAAAGCAATTTCATCTGCATAAATCAATTTTCTAGACTTTGTGATTTTGATATCAGCGGTATACACATTGAAAAACATGCAACAAGTACATACCCCTGCAGCAGACCATCCTTCAGCTGTCTAAAAGAGCTTTCCTCACAACCAAAATGAACTTTTATTAACTTGGCACTAAGCATTGACTCCAAAAGTGACAAAAGATGGGGACAGGGAAGGAAGGTGTAGAACAACAACAAACTTTTGCTCCATACTGTGTCATAAGCCGCCATAACATCAACTAAAACTGTAGATGTTTTCAACTTCTTTTCAAGCCCATTCTCTATAAATGATGTCATAGCTAGGATCTGGACGCTACAACTTCGGCCAGGGTGAAAGCCAGATGACTAGAATAGATGATATTCTATTGTATAACATTTGTTCCAGCAACTTATAACAAACACTAAGATGAGATATAGGGCAATAACTTCCCACTACATCGGGATCTTTGCTTGGATTGAGAACAACTACTACTTTTGATCACCTAAACACTTGAAAAATAGCCTGTAGGTAGAATCTTAATTAATTGCAGACTGTTTAAGACCGTTGTTTCATTTATTTACCAGCATGCAACAGAAACCACGGAAGAAAACTGACAAGTTCAGCTGTTTTCCCTGCTGGTGGATTTTGCTTGCATCCACAGCAAATCTTTAAAGCTGTATGTACCTCTTGGGTGGTTTTAGACAATCAACAAATCTGGTAGCTGAACTGTCACAAGTTTGTGAATTCCAACCTATGGTAGCTACATCAAAAAATTACAGCTTTTTTTTTAAATAATCTATTGTTTTTGTATGAATCATTTTAAAATTGAAACTGCCCCGTTTTATATTGCTGATATTGTGTGAAACTCAAAAATTATTTTATAGCCACTACACGAAAAAAAGTTACATTATTACTTTTACAGTATAAGTAAACGTCACAAAACACAAATTTATTTTGTGTGACGTTTACTTGTACTGTATATGTACCAACACATATTTTGCTAATTAAAAAACTATCACAACTCTTACATAGAATACCTACATTTTCTTTATAAAACATTTCAACATTGAATAGCAGCATCATTAAAGAAAAACACATTATAATTGTAACTATCTTAAAATGAATAAATAAAGTAGCACAAAATATTCACTGTTTAGATGAATATAACATTCTTAAATATATTCTTCCACGTTACAAAATTATAAACATATTCACAGCTTAGTAGTCTTATCATACTTGAACATGGTTTCAGCACAAGACAGTAGCAGTGATAATGAGAGTGAACGTGGGAGTTCTTCAATGAGCACTGCAAGTTCAAGTGTTGGAGATGGAGGAGAGTTGTATACCAAAGCAAAAGGAAAAGTAATCTTACGTAAAGCCAAACTCAAAGTGGAGCCAGATCTTCCAGTCATAGGACCATTCTCATCAGGTAAAACAAGATAAGTTTGGTGAATAGTTAAACAGTGTATAGAACTGCATAATATAAGTACCTTCGACATGCCTCTAACAGTGTGGTGTGACTGTAGGTGTCATGTCCATAAAACAAGATAAGTTTGGTGAATAGTTAAACAGTGAATAGAACTGTATAATATAAGTACCTTCGACATGCCTCTAACAGTGTGGTGTGACTGTAGGTGTCATGTCCATAAAACAAGATAAGTTTGGTGAATAGTTAAACAGTGAATAGAACTGTATAATATAAGTACCTTCGACATGCCTCTAACAGTGTGGTGTGACTGTAGGTGTCATGTCCATAAAACAAGATAAGTTTGGTGAATAGTTAAACAGTGTATAGAACTGCATAATATAAGTACCTTCGACATGCCTCTAACAGTGTGGTGTGACTGTAGGTGTCATGTCCATAAAACAAGATAAGTTTGGTGAATAGTTAAACAGTGAATAGAACTGCATACTATAAGTACCTTCGACATGCCTCCAACAGTGTGGTGTGACTGTAGGTGTCATGTCCATAAAACAAGATAAGTTTGGTGAATAGTTAAACAGTGTATAGAACTGCATAATATAAGTACCTTCGACATGCCTCTAACAGTGTGGTATAGTCTGTAGGTGTCATGTCCATAAAACAAGATAAGTTTGGTGAATAGTTAAACAGTGAATAGAACTGCATAATATAAGTACCTTCGACATGCCTCTAACAGTGTGGTGTGACTGTAGGTGTCATGTCCATAAAACAAGATAAGTTTGGTGAATAGTTAAACAGTGAATAGAACTGCATACTATAAGTACCTTCGACATGCCTCCAACAGTGTGGTGTGACTGTAGGTGTCATGTCCATAAAACAAGATAAGTTTGGTGAATAGTTAAACAGTGTATAGAACTGCATAATATAAGTACCTTCGACATGCCTCTAACAGTGTGGTATAGTCTGTAGGTGTCATGTCCATAAAACAAGATAAGTTTGGTGAATAGTTAAACAGTGTATAGAACTGCATAATATAAGTACCTTCGACATGCCTCTAACAGTGTGGTATAGTCTGTAGGTGTCATGTCCATAAAACAAGATAAGTTTGGTGAATAGTTAAACAGTGTATAGAACTGCATACTATAAGTACCTTCGACATGCCTCCAACAGTGTGGTGTGACTGTAGGTGTCATGTCCATAAAACAAGATAAGTTTGGTGAATAGTTAAACAGTGTATAGAACTGCATAATATAAGTACCTTCGACATGCCTCTAACAGTGTGGTGTGACTGTAGGTGTCATGTCCATAAAACAAGATAAGTTTGGTGAATAGTTAAACAGTGAATAGAACTGCATAATATAAGTATCTTCGACATGCCTCTAACAGTGTGGTGTGGTCTGTAGGTGTCATGTCCATAAAACAAGATAAGTTTGGTGAATAGTTAAACAGTGAATAGAACTGCATAATATAAGTACCTTCGACATGCCTCTAACAGTGTGGTGTGACTGTAGGTGTCATGTCCATAAAACAAGATAAGTTTGGTGAATAGTTAAACAGTGAATAGAACTGCATAATATAAGTACCTTCGACATGCCTCTAACAGTGTGGTGTGACTGTAGGTGTCATGTCCATAAAACAAGATAAGTTTGGTGAATAGTTAAACAGTGAATAGAACTGCATAATATAAGTACCTTCGACATGCCTCTAACAGTGTGGTGTGACTGTAGGTGTCATGTCCATAAAACAAGATAAGTTTGGTGAATAGTTAAACAGTGTATAGAACTGCATACTATAAGTACCTTCGACATGCCTCTAACAGTGTGGTGTGACTGTAGGTGTCATGTCCATAAAACAAGATAAGTTTGGTGAATAGTTAAACAGTGAATAGAACTGCATAATATAAGTACCTTCGACATGCCTCTAACAGTGTGGTGTGACTGTAGGTGTCATGTCCATAAAACAAGATAAGTTTGGTGAATAGTTAAACAGTGAATAGAACTGCATAATATAAGTACCTTCGACATGCCTCTAACAGTGTGGTGTGACTGTAGGTGTCATGTCCATAAAACAAGATAAGTTTGGTGAATAGTTAAACAATGAATAGAACTGCATAATATAAGTACCTTCGACATGCCTCTAACAGTGTGGTGTGACTGTAGGTGTCATGTCCATAAAACAAGATAAGTTTGGTGAATAGTTAAACAGTGAATAGAACTGCATAATATAAGTACCTTCGACATGCCTCTAACAGTGTGGTGTGACTGTAGGTGTCATGTCCATAAAACAAGATAAGTTTGGTGAATAGTTAAACAGTGAATAGAACTGTATAATATAAGTACCTTCGACATGCCTCTAACAGTGTGGTGTGACTGTAGGTGTCATGTCCATAAAACAAGATAAGTTTGGTGAATAGTTAAACAGTGAATAGAACTGTATAATATAAGTACCTTCGACATGCCTCTAACAGTGTGGTGTGACTGTAGGTGTCATGTCCATAAAACAAGATAAGTTTGGTGAATAGTTAAACAGTGAATAGAACTGTATAATATAAGTACCTTCGACATGCCTCTAACAGTGTGGTGTGACTGTAGGTGTCATGTCCATAAAACAAGATAAGTTTGGTGAATAGTTAAACAGTGAATAGAACTGTATAATATAAGTACCTTCGACATGCCTCTAACAGTGTGGTGTGACTGTAGGTGTCATGTCCATAAAACAAGATAAGTTTGGTGAATAGTTAAACAGTGAATAGAACTGTATAATATAAGTACCTTCGACATGCCTCTAACAGTGTGGTGTGACTGTAGGTGTCATGTCCATAAAACAAGATAAGTTTGGTGAATAGTTAAACAGTGAATAGAACTGTATAATATAAGTACCTTCGACATGCCTCTAACAGTGTGGTGTGACTGTAGGTGTCATGTCCATAAAAATTCCTGAAATGAAAAATCTTAGTATGCGCAATAAACTTTAAATATAATTAAAACTCATTTTTCGTATTCCAACAAAAAAATTTCATGATTGACAAATAATGAAACACTTAATTTCTAATCATTGCCTTACAAACTGTTTTCTAAGCATCAGCCAGTCGTTAAAAGAGAAAGTCAATTCAAATTCAAATTCTTTATTGCCATTGATCATAAGTATACATGAAATAGGCATTGTCACTTGTGTTACATTAAACCTAATTTTTCTTATTAATAAAGATATAAAGCTATGCTAAGTTTCCGTTGAGTTATAAAGATAATACAATAACTGAAGCGTCACACAGTAAAAACTCTTGAATTGAATAAAAAGGGTTACAAACTAGCCAGTCATATATTTTAGATTTGAAGTTTTTGAAAGGAATGGTTCGAGCAGAAGGTGGTAGTTTATTGAACAATTTTATGGCATTTATTTGAGAAGAGTGAGAGGTTTTACTGAGTCTATGCTGTGGAACATCAATCATGGATTTGGAACGGGTGTTGTGGTTATGGATGTCTTGTCTTGTGCTGTAATTGTTTAAGTTAGTTTTTGTGTACAGTAAAATGTGGTATGTATAGATTGTAAACAGTGAGAATTTTTAACCTTTTAAAAAGTGGTCGACAATGTTCCAATGGTCCAACTCTACACATGGTTCTAATAACTTTCTTTTGTAAAAGCAAGACTTCATTTACATGATGGGAATGTCCCCATATCAACAATCCATAAGCGATGTGTGACTGGAAAAAACTGAAGTATGCCGTTCTTAAATAACTGTCATCTAAAATGTCTCTAAGTTTCCAAATTAAGTAGTTAACACGGCTTATTTTCTTACATATAGTGTCAATGTGTACTTGCCAGTTCAATTTGCTGTCAATTTGAAAACCTAAAAATTTTACCGTTTGAGAATCTTTGTTTTGAGCAAGACTTAAAGTAATATTTTGTGTTTTTCCTCTATTGCAAAGAAGTTTATTAGATGAAAACCAATTGATAGCTCTGTTTTGAGAATCTTCCATTAATGTATGGAGATTGTTCAAGTTCTTATGTGAAACTATCAACGTCACATCATCTGCATACATAATGGCCTGCGTATTAACATGTAATGGTAAATCATTAATTATTACTAGAAAAAAGAACGGCCCAAGGACGGAGCCCTGTGGGATTCCCAAGCTTACGTCCATCACAGTTGAAGCCTGCCCTTCAACAGAGACATACTGCTTTCTGTCAGTGAGGTATGATTTGATAATATCAATAGATTGATTTCTTACTCCATAGCATAGGAGTTTATCTATCAGGATGTCGTACGGGACACAATCAAATGCCTTACTTAAGTCGCACATCACAACACCTACAGATTCTTTTTCTTCAAAAGCTTTTAGAGAAGTATCAACTAACTTTAAGAGAGCAGTTGTTGTTGAACAGCCTTCTCTAAAACCAAACTGACTACTTGAAATAAGGCTGTTTTGGTTGAAATATGAGTTTAACTGTTTGTGCATTACAGATTCAAGAATCTTTGAAAAAATAGGGACTATGGAAATTGGCCGGTAGTTTTGAGGTTGTTTTTTATCGCCTTTCTTAAAAACTGGAATTATTTTAGAGATCTTAAGTAAATTCGAAAAATATCCATGTACAAGGCACTGTGATAGGACAAAAGAAAGTGGTTACTACTAGAAAGTGCAGTGAATGGTTTGTTTTACGATGTAGTTAGAAATCCAGTAATGATCTAAACTTTTGGAATTTGAAAATTTAGAAACAAGGTCTGTTACTTCCAATTCAGTGACTTCTCTCCATGTGAATTCAGAGTGTCTTATTTGTCCAAAGATTTGTTGGTTGAGAGAATCAGGAATCACATCAGGAATCTTGTTTCCGATTTCCTTGGGGGATTCTATGAAATATGAGTTTAGTCTGTCAGGTTCAAGTTCAATGTCATGTGTGTGTGATGAAGAGTTTTCCTGTGAGATGATGTTCCATGCAGCTTTGCATCTGTTTGAGGAGTTTTCAATATAGTTACCAGATGCTTTCCTTTTGGCTTTAATTAATTTTATCTTATAAAGTTTTTTTTACTTTCTTATAGGCATTAAAGGCAGATTGTGCCTGCGAAGAACCACTCCTGTACAAATTTTTGTAAATATCATGACAGATCAACATATCTTTCCTTAAAGTAGCTAGATCTTCTGTGTACCAATTAAACAACTTTTTCTTCTGTGCCTTGCGTGACTTAGAAACTAATGGTGAACAATAGTGCCACAAGCTAATGTATGTTTTATAAAAGCTATCAAATAAATCTGTGACACTAATTTTGTTTAGTTTATAATCTTCTATGACAGACCATTTTTCCTCATTAAGGCATTGAATAAACTGTAAAATTTGTTGTTCATTTTGAGTTCTTTTTGGCTGCCTATTGGATTTTTTGGGCTGCGATGGAAAGTGTTTGGTGTACATAGTTAATACGAGAGGGTCGTGGTCCGCAAAATAGCCACCTATGACTTTACTACTCCAATCAAGAGTACTACTCATTTTGATATCTTTGCTTTGTACAAATTTTATTTATTTCTTTTTTTGAGTTTTTCTGAGAATCTAAAAACTTGATAACATTCTTTCATATATTCCACTTCAATTAAAGCAATTGATGTTTTGTTACTATATTTTTTTTCTTGATTTGGATAAAATATTCCAAATGTGTTGTAATTTATGCATATTTTTTCTTTATTTATTTCACAGCAAGATTATTGTATAAACTTCTTGTAAGATAGTTTTAAATATTATATGCAATATATATGGGTTTTACATTAAAACTATTTTGGAAAATAAAGTGGGAGGACAGTTAAAAGTTAGTTCAAGATTCAAAATTTCTTTATTAATTAATGTAAGAAATTGGTACATTGAACATAGTCATAGAATAAATTCATACTTTCAAACTAGAGAATTAAAGTCATAATATAAAACAATAATTAATGTAACATTATAACCAATAAACAAATTTGTTTTTATAAGTAGAATCATTAAGTATCTAGTTAAAAAATTCTTCTATTCAATACAATGGTCTTGCCACAAGATATTCTTTCCGGTTGTTTTTTTTTTAAAGTTGGTGAAATTTTTATCAATTAAATTTATATTTAGAATTAAGTGCATCAATTTTTTCCCAGTGTAGAAGTCTGTTAAAAAAACCAAACTGTCTGATCTAATATTCTGCCATGAAACGTTTTAAAAAGTGTTATGACTCAGTAGAGAGAGAATAAGATCAAGAAATCTATCAAGAAGTCTAAAATATGAGTGAATCAAACATCATGAGATACTAGAGATCATCTTTATCATGAGATGGACAAAGAAAATGTAAATAGCTCATTTTGTGTAGAATTAATGCTGGAAATACTGACTGGTTGGAGTAATAAAAATTGATTTAAACAAAGAATTCCTTTCCGATTCTTTTCAATTTAGTAATAGAGTATGATTCAAAACAGGAAATTTAAATATGATATTTAAGATTATCTGTTTCATATTTAAGATATAGGTAATACATGGCTATTAAGTAGGAAAGTGTTGGACAAGTTAGAAACTAAGATGAATGGAATCAGTATGTTACATATAGCAAGTGATCTAATGGTTTGTAAGGGAAGAGATACAGTTAGAGTTGGTTTAAGCAAACATAATGTGTAAATCTTATTGCATTTCTCTAATAATTATAAGTGCTACAGAAACATGTACCATGAGAGAAAAGGTGTTGATTAGAGTATTGATCAGTGAGATGTTTTTGAGAAGCATAGTAGAAACAAAGTACGTAAAAATTGAACCTAACAAACATAGAAGAAAGGAGTTGTATGTCAATAGTTAAAACAAACATAGACTAAACTGTTTTGAGATGGTGGTTATGTTTTAGGGATGCCAATATAACAGTTGTCAATCATTGAATAAGCGATAATTTGTTTACGTAGAAAAAGAGAGAGGGATCTTGTCCATTAATTTTGCTACCTACACAATTTTGTTTCCCCTTTAATTCTTAACCACCATTTACTAGTCAGGAGACAGTTTTTCATCTGTTTTGTCACAAAGTTTAGTAAAGTTAAAACGAATACGTAAAAGAATGATTTATAACTTGTGAATTGTTATGGCACATTTACTTTCACATTAAACAATTTTCAATAATTTACACTAGCAATATTTAAACTTCAAAAAGTGTGATAAACAATAAAATAGTGAGTGTTACATATAGCCTGTTTGTAACATTAGTGTATGGTATAGATTATTAAGCCTTTCAGGACTTTTTTTTAAGAGCAACTTGATTTTTTTCAATTAACATATTTTAATACTTAAAAAAGGCAAAGTACGGGCACTTTTTTAAAGTTCTCTAAACTATTAGTTAGAGCATGCTTGTCAATTAAATTTTGTTATTAAAATAGGCTTATTTTTAGTTGCAGGTGATCCTTCCTTGGTGCCACAGAAAGTTGTTTGTGGAGTGTGTGGTGCTGTAAGGTTCTACAGATACCTTAAACAAGCTCGTAAATTTGGCATTTATAGCTGCGAATCCTGCAGGAAATTCATTTCTAGAGTAATTACGCCAATGACAAATAATATTTTACCTTGTAAACTTGGAAATGGTAAGTTTTCATTATATATGTTTAAAAATTACAAGCTGTGTTTTAAACGTAAATTAATAGTGGTTAATTTAAAATTTTACAGCTGTAATAATTGTATTGCTAATTTGCTTGTGTAAGCATACATTTATCAGTTCATCTAAATATTTTTAACACATTGAGTACTGAACCCAACAATATGTCGAGCTGCCATGAGTTACTGAGTGTACAAAGCACGACTATACATCAGGTTGTCTTTTTAATTGTCATATGTTTACGTATTTCATAAAATATTGATTTGTATGCATCTACAATGTTAGACAAGCTATACTGATGCAATAAATATGCTAACAGCTGATGTAGTGACATCCGTTTGTTTGTTATAAACGAGTGCACAGCTGTTTATGCACCACGGGCGGGACGAGACGAATCAGTCAGACTGTCTGAACTGTCAGTCACTTGCTTTGTTGTTGCAAAGTCGGTTGGCGTGAATGTGTTTATACTGTTTGATTACAAACATTTACAAGTATTTTTGTTGTTGTGTAAAGTCTTTTTTTTTTTTTTTTTTGTAAATATGTAAATTCAATTGGAGTGTTAGTGATTATTGAACCACTGAGTGATCATTTAGATAAAAAGACGGTTTGTATGATCCGTGATATGCTTTCTGAATCGGATGAAGAAAATATCATTCTTGAAAACAATGACAGTATTTTAGATTTGTAAATAGGCCTAATAATTTGTCATTTGTTCAGTTTGAAAGAATATTAGATCATGTTTATGATTCTGGTTCTGAAGGTGAGTATGTGATGACCTGAACGCTGACTCCGATTTCCATTGTTCACTATCTGATAAAGAGGTGAGAGATGATGATGATGTATATGACAATAGTAAACCTTCAACTAGCAGACATGTATTTTTATCAGAAAATAACAATTGTAAAAAAAGAAAAATTTTACATAAACAAAACATCGATTCAGTTTGTTCTAATTTTGACTTTGATACAATTAGCCTACATTCAACTAACAGTATAGGCCTATACCTGATCCTCCTAATGATACTTTGTATGATTCATCTGAATCAAACAATATACAGAAAAAACAGCCTAAAAATAAAAAAAACCACAGATGCTGAATTTTTGGTTTGAGTAGTGTTGACAACCAACCACAACTTCAAGCCTTTGGCGAGTTGAGTGGAGTGAAAGTTGCAATTGATGAAACTTCCACACCTTTTGATGTATTTTCAATTTTTTTCCAGAGTCAATGGTTAGAATCAGAGACCAATAAATATGTAAAAATTGGCACTGACAAACTGAGAAGGATGAACAAACTAAAAAAAATAGTGTGTGTGCGCAAAATGGACAACATTGAAACTTCATGAAGTATATAGTTTTTTATTTCAATTACTATTGCACATGTGCGTTGTCAAAAAGCCAAAACTTCATGACTATTGGTCTACTGACCAATTTATAAATTGCCTTATGCAGCTTCTGTTATGTCCCATGACATATTTTTTGCAATATTAGCACACTTTCATATTGGAGATAATACAACCTACTTCACATACAACACATTAGGCCACAACCCTATGAATAAGATAAGACCATATCTTGACCATTTACTTTCAGTCTTTACTAAGTGCTTCTATCCATATGAAAACTTGACGATCGATGAAGGAACTTGTGGTTTTCACGGTAGAATTCAATTTCGTGTGTACAACAAAAACAAACCGGATAAATACAGAATGAAGCTGTATGTTTGTGACGCCGAAACTGGGTATGTTTTGAAGTTCGAACCTTATACAGATAAATCAGATCCAGGGAATAATGTTGTTTCACTCTTTGAAAGATTGCTGGATGATTACTTGGATAAAAATTACACAGTTTATATGGATAGATTTTATTCCTCTCTGGGTTTGTTTGACTTCTTATCGAACAAACAGACAAAAGCAGTAGGTACTTGTTTGTCTAATAGGAAAATGCTTCCTCAAACTGTAACAAAGAAAAAACTGAAAAAGACGACATTTCATACATGAGAAGGGACCGCTTATTATGTCTCAAATGGAGAGACACTAGAGATGTGCTGACCTTATCAACTACACATAAAATGACAACCACGGATGTATTAGTGCGTGGAAAAGGGTTGGTCACTAAAAAGAAACCAGATCTTATTTTGGATTATAACAAATACAAAACTGGTGTAGACAGAAGTGATAAAATAATATTGCATTATCCATTCAACCATAAACAGTTAAAGTGGTGGAAAAAGTTATTTTTTCACTTATTTATGATGTCACTTGTCAATGCTTTTGTTTTATATCTTGCAACAAGACCTGGGCCATTGAAAAAATATTGCCACATGAATAAGTTTATAATTGCAATTGGGAAAGCACTGGGAAACAAGGGAGTGGAAGTTCTTCAATGTGATTCCCCTACAACTACCAAGGGCAGCAGGCTGGCGGGCCGTCATTTTCCTGGCAAAATTCCCGGATCTGATAAGAAATCTCAGCGAACAAGAGTAAGTAAGGTGTGTTCTGAGAAAAGTAAGGCTGCTACAGGAAAGTGGTAGAGAAGAAACATCTTGGTGGTGCCCTTATTATGAAATACCATTGTGTGTATCTGAGTGCTTCAAACTCTTATCACACACAATTCGTATACATTTAGTCACTTATTACTCCATGTGTAAGTACTAAAAAATTATGTTATTATATATTTTCTTTTAGGAATTTTAATGTATTTTAATTTGACAACTGTAATTATAAGGTAGTTGTGAACATAAATAAACAGCAGAACAATAGACTTATGTGTTTTTTTTTTATTACTAATTATTGCTTAAGTTTGAAGACTGACAAGATTTTTCTACCAATATAATATATGGATGATGATAGATTTTCTTGAAATAGAATGTTTAGTTCTGTCATTTTGTACAAAATTTATTATGTACATATAATAACTAAATTTATAACAGTTTTTTTTTAAAAGCCCAGTACACACAGAAAAATCAATATTTGAGGTCCAGGATTCAGTTTGTTAGTTCTTAACCCTTTGTAGGCAGCGTTAAATGTAATAATATCTACTATCCAATACATATAGATAAAAAATATTGTTCAAAGTTTTTTTTGTGTTTCTATAATTGAAAATATGTAATAAAATATACTTATATTAACAAAATAAAAAAAAAAAAAAAACTATTTATATAATGATTTGGCAATAAATAAAACATCTCATTTCTTAAAATGTAAATAACATATTTGTTTGGTATAAAAGACTGAAAAATCAAAATAGACTAATGAAATCATAATTGGGCATGAAATTGGTTTTAATCACAAACAGAAAATAAACTAAAAGTTAGCTTGAATGGTACAGTTTGAAACTATCATCTGGCTGGAGGGCAGTGCTGCCTCACGTGATTCACACGCAACTGAAAATTCAGTTCATCAAAATAACTGATGAGTCATCTGACAGCTGCTCTGTGCTGTGTTGCCATCTGCATTGATCAGATATAAAGAATAAACAATCTCACAAATTCTAGCAACATTTTACAAACTAAATTCTTCAAAATGATGATTTTATTTATTTATTCATAAGACAGCCATCGTCAAGATATGGATTTTGAATGAGTATGATGAGCGTAGATGAGCAAATCAGTGATATATTCTGACTACCGATTATAAAGTTAGATTTAATTAGCGAAAAATTTCGCTTACTGCGTACAAAGGGTTAATCTGATACGTAAATACTCAATAATGGTCTGAGTAATCAAGTACGACATGTGCATCTGCATCTGCTATGTTGCTGTATAAATATATTTCAACTTATATAATTTCTTAATGTTTTCTTGTTAAAAAAATATAAAATGGTAATATTATTGAAGGCTGTAATTTTTATGTTTAAAATGTGACATTAAAGAGAAGAAGAGGAAATGAGCTACTGTGTTTAAGCAACATTCTTAAGTTGATTTAATGAAGTTATGTGCAGAGATGAATTGTGTCAGCTGAAAGAAGAGTGTTTTATGTAACTTTTTGGTTTTTAAAATATAAGTAATAACATATCGTGTGTGTGTGTTTTTTTTTTTACAAATTATGTTTTATTTTTACTATAGTAAAATCTACATGAATTTTTAAACTATCTTAACCCTTGCAACACAGAATAAACTGTTCTTATTTTACTAAAAAAGCGTAATTATTTAAAAATATAAAAATTTAATTTTCTAAACGTGGATTTTTGTTTTTGCTAGAGGATGCAATGAGGTGTAAAGAAATACAAAAATATTAAGAAATAATTCAAACATTTTTAAACAATTTTTTTTAATTGTACAAACAAATTCTAAAAATATATATGTTCATAATTGTTGTGTGTTCAAACTCAGTTTACAGCTAAGATCAATAGAAATAAAAATTAACTAAGCTAAAAATGACTGAAAATGAATAATTGTAAAGAAAATAAATGAAATAAAACATGTAAAATATATAAAATAGTAAAAATACAATATGGCCAATAAAACTAATACAATACATAAAACTGCATACAATAAAAATATGCAATAAAAACATAATAAATCAGAATTAATAATTGATGTAAGACACGTTAATGAATGATAATAAAACAACACTAGCAAAACACTGTTACAGACTAGTATAACGAGTCAAGGATATATCCGTTTCATGTGTAATTGGTAACCGCAGACTGGCAGTCATGCCTTAGCTGACTGGCAGTCGTGCCCTCCTCCCACTACGATCGACCAATCACTTTCAGAACACACAAACCGTTGTTTAGAAAGACTATTCAACATTCTCCTGAACTCTAGCGGATCCCTCTGCAACTACAATTTATTAAATGTTATAATATAGGGTTTGGAGGAAATATCCGTTTACCACATTTAGGTCCTATTAGAGGCTGGGAATGTATTCGTTTCCCGTTTTGCAAGGATTAACAATACAAACATATGTATCTGAATTGTATTTTGAATGATGATTATGGTACATAGGAAATTAGATGTAAGTTTTTTCAGGAAGGGGAGAGGACGTGAACTCACAACCTCCAACCACATGGATTGTATTGTCTGTAAATAGACATAACTTTAAGTAAGAATAGCCATAGTGCTCACTCAGAAAATAATACCAATTCACAGTTCTTGATGTTCAATACTTGTGAATGTGGCTTTAATTATTTATATTTCTGAGTAGAATCTTCATTCATTAACCATTTTGAGCTGTCCAAAGGTTGTATTTTTAAATGTCAAAGTCAAAATTTCTTTATTCGCTTTTTTACAATAATTGTACATGGAATAGTGTCATGCATTTATACTAATTAAAATATATCACTAATATTCCTTGTCTTGACATAAGACACTAGGCCTAAGTAAAAAGTATCATTAAAAAAGTGGTCCTAATGAATAAAATTCTTCCAGTTAATAAAATGCATTCTGCAACAAAAAGTTTTTAAGCAATAGTTTAAACGTTTTTAGATCATCTACTTCTCTTATTATTTTGGGAATATAGTTAAAAAATTTTATTCCAGAATAAGTGGTGCTTCTCTTAAACTTTTCTAGGTTATGATGAGGTAAAATTATGGTAGCTTTGTTTCTGGTGTTATAAAAGTGAACTTAATTCAAAGTTTTTAAATTACGTTTGTGATTTTTTATATAAGTGACTGTATCAAAAATATATTGGCTATGAACTGTCAATATTCTTAATTTGGTAAAATGTTCCTTAACCGAATCATCACTTTTTAACCGCAAGATTGTTCTTAAAGCTTTTTTTTGAAGTTTGAGAATTTTATTTAAATTTTGATTTGAGGTCCCTCCATAGACAGGTATCCCGTAGGATATATGAGATTGAATAAGAGCGTAAAATACAGTTCGAAGCACTGATAAACTACAGAGAGAAGATAATCGTTTTAGGGCATAGATACCTGAGTTAATTTTATTGATTGTGTGGTCAACATGTGAATCCCAGGTGAGATGTTTATCCACATACAGACCTAAAAATTTGAGTTTTTCTGCTTCATTTACAAACTCATTATCAATACAAATTTGAAATTCATGGATGTTTTTATTTTGTTTTGTTCCAAATGAAATAAAGTTAGTTTTTTTCATATTTAAAATAAGACCATTATCTATAAAAAAATTTTGAATTCCAGATAGTTCAGTGAAAGAGGCTAATTCTAAATCTAAGCTGGTTTTTGCTGACATAATGAGATTTGAGTCATCTGCGTAAAGACACAATTCATTTTTAATTCTGTCAAACTGACTCAGACAACTGGGCATATTTTGGATGTAACATATAAATAATAGAGGCCCTAAAATTGACCCTTGGGGAACTCCATATTGAATTGCTTGTAATTTAGATTTAAATTTAGATATCCTGTTATTCTGAGTTTTAGCAATCTCAACATATTGCTTTCTATTTGATAAGTATGATTCAAACCAATTCAAATAGTTATTTTTTATTCCGATTTCTTGCAATTTTTTTAATTAATTTACTGTGTGAGATGCTATTGAAAGCTTTAGATAGATCCATAAATATTCCTGCAACTTTATTTTTTTTATCTATGGATTCAATTAGGGAGTCAGCAAAACTTACAAGGGCTGTGAGTGTTGATCTATTTTTGCGGAAACCGTGTTGTTCCTCATCAAAAATTTTATATTTTTCTAAATGTTCGGTAAGCCTAATGTACATTGCTTTTTCAAAAATTTTTGACATCGATGGGAGAATCGAAACTGGGTGATAATTTTGAATATCAGTTTGGTCCCCTTTTTTAAATATTGGTATAACCTTTGAGATTTTCAGTTTACTAGGGAATATACCAGAGATAAAAGAAGAATTTACTAAGTGTAACAGCGGTTTAATTAATGGTATTCTAGCCAATTTTAATATTTTAGTCGGAACCTCATCATAACCACATGACCACTTATTTTTTAGGGTCTTAAAAATGTCTAACAGTTCTTTTTCACCAATTGGAGGGCATCTAAAATTTGAGGTTTGTTTTGAAAATCCTTTAGTTTTAAAATTATTTTGTTTTGATGGTAATTCCTGCAACATGCCTTCAATTGTGCTAACAAAATAATTATTAACTATTGCTAATTTCATAAGGATGGGAAATTATTTTATTATCAGCTTGTAAAATTAAGTTCTTTTCTGCTTTACCAGTAATTTTCTTTGTTTCCTTATTTATTATTTCCCAAGATGTTTTACTAATATTTTCAGATTCTTTAATTTTTTCATCATAATATGCTTTTTTTGTTTTTACTAACTTAGATTTATACACAGAATATTTCATTTTTAATTCATCTTTTAAAATTAGAGAATTACTTTGCTTTGCCAAATTACTAAAACTTATAATGCTGTTTTTATCTTTTTTTAGTTCTTCGGTTATCCAGGTTTTTGTGAGATTTTTAGTCTTCTTTTGAACAACAGGTATTGATAAGTTGAAATAAAACTTAAATAAGTTATCAAAACAGTTATATTTCTCTTCAACTGGGGAGAAAAAAACTGATTCCCATTCTTCTTTCTCTAATAAAGATATAAATAATTTAATGTTTTCATTAGAAAACTTTCTTCCAGTGTAACTTAAATTTTGATTATATATATTATTCAGTGAGTTTTTTATCTCCAAGATCTGCCCATCATGATCAGAAAGAGCAGTGACAATTCCACTGGTCTTAGTATCATTTTTATTCATATTAGTAAAAAAAATTATCTAGACATGTCTTGGAAGTTGATGTTACTCTAGTGGGAAAATTTATGAGATAGTTCATTCCATGACGAATTAAAGTATTTTTCAATTCTTTACTTTCAGTTGTAGTTTTTAAGATATCAATATTAAAGTCTCCTGTTAGGATCAAGTATTTTTGTTTGTCTATTAAAAGTTCTATTAGGAGATTTAACCTACTTAAAAATTCTAAACTTTCATAATTTGGCGTCCTATAAATTCCCACTAGTAAACAGTTAGCATTTTTAGTTTTAAATTTGGCCAAGCAGCACTCAAACAATTTATCCTGACACAAGTCATTCACTTTAACATTAACCAGCTGCTTCATATTAAAACCTTCTTTAGACAAGATCATGCCTCCGCCTCCGGTTGTAGTTGTGCGAGCATACTGTGAAATCACTTTATAGCTTTCTAAGTTAAATCGTTCCAACTCAAAGTTGCTCATATTGTGCTCAGTTAAGACAACTATATCGGGATTCAACTCAGCTAAAGTTACTTCTAAAGGTTCTATGCGTGATTTTAAATTTTAAATATTTTGATGAAATAATATTGTAGATTTAGAGTGACTATTTATCTGTTTATGCTGAGTAGGTTTGTTTGGAAGTTTAAAGATGAAGCATCCGGTTGAACATTTTGCTGTAAATTTAGTAAGTTATCTGCAGTATGCATGACACTAGTATCCGCTTGCAATGTGCATGGGTCTCCCAGACCGCGTCCAAATTCTTGAGCTTCGTTACTCTTATCTCCTTGGTTGTTGGTTCTAGAGTTGCGGGTTGTCATAATCAATGTAGAAGCCTCCACACACAGTTCAGAGCAGGTCATACTCCTTGAGAGAGGTGCAATTGTTTCCTGGACTGTAGTTCCTGCACCCAACAACATACTCTCCTCCTCAACAGCTGAAATTGTAGAAGAAAGAGAACATCCCTGAGTGTTTCTTGTTGAGTTTAACGTTGAGTTTCGTGTAACGTTCATGTAATTAAGAATTTTACTGCCAAGAAGGTTTTTTTCCAACATGGTTAAAATGAACCCCTGCTTGGTCGTAGCATCGGTCTCCCAGTTGGGTTAGATCTAAAAATGAAACATGTTTGAAATACTGTGACTGTTCAAAAATAAAGAGATTAAATTTCATAATGTTCTCATTAACAGGATGATAGAGGGAAATATTTCTTCTAAAGGGAACACTGCCCAATAAAAGGTTGTCGTGTTTAAAATGCTCTATCACTGACAATATCTTGTCATTTAAGTCTTTTGTATTTCCATTATACAAATTGTTGGCTCCAGCCAGGAACACAATGTACCGGTCTTTACCTGGAGGAAGGGCTTTCGCCTCTGTTAGAACTGTATCTATCTCAGCCCCTGGCCTAACCATATTCATAACGTGTGCATCTTCCCTACATCTCTCTTGAATTATTTATGATAAGTGTCTGTCAATAAATGGTTTATTTTATTGAAATTCTACAGAAAAATATTAAAAATTGAGTCTTATTTGTTTGTTGTTCATTGGCCTCGAAGTATCATAAAAAAGATATTATGATTTCTATTGCGTTTTAGTCTGTATTTTGGGAAATTTCTGTTGGTATTGCTTTAAGTCTTCTTGCTCATTGTTATGCTGTTCTGAACAACATAGAAATTGCCATAGCTTTTTATTTATACTTATAGTTTATTATCTGTTTTCGTATTATTTTTATTTGTGGAAATAAATCATTTATTTATTTTTACACATAAATAAATAAATCATAAATAAATAAATACACGGTAGGCTGCCGTGTGACTCACAATGGTTAATTTGAGGTAAGGAAATAAAACATATTGCACAGTAACCATAAAATAATCGTTTCCATTTAGAGCTGATACAAACAAACGTTAATATTGTGTTTTATGAGAATTGTAAAATTTTTTAAAAGGGACTAGCAAATTCACCTTATTTGTTTTTTGGAAATATGATACTTTAACAAGGTGTATACAATAGTAAACAGTTTACTGTTTTACACATTCTGAAAGTTTTTTGAATTGAATATGTTACTTATACTTATCTCTTGTTCAGGGACCTGCACTATTCCACGTTACCAAAAAGATCCCATGACTGGAGAGGTGAGCAAGAACAAGCGCTGCAAGGCTTGCTGGCTCAAGATTTGTTTGCGTTGTTATTGTATGCCAGATGATCTAATTTCCAGATTGATTCACAGGCTACCGTTATTTATGAGGAGTGGGTTTCCATCTTCCGAAATGGTAAGGAGTAGTTGATGGTTTAATGTATTCATTTATATAACAAGTAACATGTTATCCTCTGCTAAATGTGCAATATGCTTACATATCTATACGTCAGTGCTGTTATTGTTGAGGTTGCATATGTGTTTCAAATCATAAGTCCAAATGAAAAACTCAAACTATAGCACAGGTTGGCATATCACTGATATACAATAATTTGAAATTAAAATCGTAAAATAAAGGTAAATAAATTGTTAAGTTAAAGTTTGTCTTATTTTACCAGGTGAAGTTAGCGCTAATAAGCCTTCTCTGAACTTAACCTGGGGACCAACGGCTTAACGTGACTTCCAAATGATGGGAGCAGCAGGGCAAAAACTGTGTTAGTGATCTTATCGGGAACCAAACCCGAATCGATTGCGTGGCAAGCCATTGCCTTAACCCTGAAGCTACAGCCTCTACAAATGACTACAATTATCTTCAGTACAAAATCATTGTCAATATTAACCCTTTCAGTAGAACCGACATTCACCCCTTCCTGCCTGCGGTGCTTGTGCATGTCACTAGCCGAATATTTAAGTTCTAAATATTTTAGGACCGGCTATGAAAACTATCAACGGAAATTTAACAAATAAATATAAAAAAATTGTGTATTCTGTTAAGTTGAATTTGAGGTTTGATTAATATATATATTATTTAAATTTTTTTACTAATTTTAGATTTTGTAATATATTTATTTAATTTTTTTGCAGATAGAAACTTAATAACAAATTATATTGCCAGTTAGCTCTGTTATTAAAGATTGTAAAAATATATAACATGATAGATCTAACATTGTCAAGGCAATGTAAAAAAATTAAAACCAAATATTTGAGCTTAGCTCAGATTTAATTGGATTTTATGGGGCATAAAGTCAAATATATATGCAGGCCAATGTGTTAAACAGTATTTGTATGCTATCACCTTTTTAGCAGAATATTTGTATCATTACAACCCTTTACCATGACAAGCACAGTCAAATTTTTTCATTTTATTTCTTTATGTACATGAAGTAGAAAATGTCAATACTATTTCAAAAATATTATTTCTGTTATTAATATAAGAGGTACGTCCAGAAAGTAAGTTCCGTTTCCATTTATATCCGCTGCAGCGCTGCGATCACAGTTCCGCGCATGTGCGGCAGACGCTCTGTATCAAGGAGAAGAAACTTGCGCCATTTTGAGATCGCTGTCAGTCTCGTACGCTTTGTTGTGCTTGTTTAAAATGTCGGTGTTGATCGAAAATCCCGCCGCTTGTGAAATCAGATCTGTGATTCGTTTTCTGAATGCTAAGAAAGTGAAACCGATTGACATTTATCGGCAAATTTGCGAGGTTTACGGACAAAATGCGATGAGTGATTCAATGGTGAGAAGATGGGTCCGACAGTTTAATGAAGGACGTAATGAAGTGCATGATGAAGAACGAAGTGGGCGTCCATCTTTGATTACAGAATAACTGGTTCACACGAATGATGAGAAGTTTGACCATCCTCCGTACAGCCCTGACCTCGCTCCTAGCGACTTTCATCTGTTCTTACATCTGAAGTCTTTCCTTGGCGGTCAACACTTCAACGATGACGAAGAGCTGAAAGAAAATGTTTCCAAATGGTTGAAGACACAGGCGGCAACCTTCTATGAAGAAGGCATAGAAAAACTTGTGCCACGCTATGACAAATGCCTGCAAAATTTCGGCAGTTATGTAGAAAAGTAGTTTAAGAGTTGTAGATTTTAGTGCAATAAATATTTTTTCTGTTTCTGTAGACAAATTATTTTTATTACCAAACGGAACTTACTTTCTGGACGTACCTCGTAATAAACAATATAATAGAACTAAAACTGCAACAACTAAATCTTTGTACATTTTTAATATGTAGGCTACATCTGTTACGAATAAATTCAAATTAAATATTTATTAATTAACTTTTAGCATAAACAAAAAATAAATAGTTTCAGTTATTTGTAATTGCAAAATGGTCTTGGAGTTTTGTGGTTCACTCATTATCTTGTAGAATCAATTATGAAGCAACCTTGATAGCCTTAAGAATTCAGTGAGTTCTTGAACAGTAGATACTGATAACGAGCATTGAAATAAAAAATTAGGAAATAGAAGATGAAGTGATAGTAAAAGCCTTTTAATGTCTGTCTTTCGTTTGTAAACAAAGTGCTTACATTCACATTAGATTTAATTTATTTATAAAATTACATTTCTTTCGGATAATAATATTTCAGAACAAAAGTATGACATAAAACGATGATTCAATAATTGATTATCATTAAAAGGTGATGTGTATTGTACTAAGGAACATGCAATAAAACTGTGAAGTTTAACAATATGAGCATGAAATTAACTAACTCAATAAAAATATTGTTTTAGTGCTGTTGCTTTTCAATTTTATTATTATCTTACTTAAATTGTTTTGTTTATTACGGTAAAAGCATATTTTACTTGGCTTCCATTTTACCTTAATGTTTTTTTTTTTTTTTTTTTTTAAGACCAATTAATAAATAATTTTCTTTAGACTTGTTTTGACTTCTACATGACTAGTAGACCTATAGTTTTGTGGGAATAAAAAAAGTCTTAATGTAAAAATAGGAAGAATGAAATGTTAAAAATGAGACCAATAAATAACCCAAATAAGATAAAGTATAAAGTACTTTTTTCCTAGTGTTTAAATAACGATCTCCCGTCACAGAGCTATATCCAGGTTTTGTTGCCATTCAACACATGCTTTTCTGATTGGTTGAAGACCAGCTAATTCCCCCCTGAAAAGAACACAATAGGCAATAATCTGCTATTTGCTCCATAGTTTGATTTTCAACTCTCCAATCACACAACTGATCATTTGCAATTCCACGCATATATTTCCGGTAGTTGCATCGTCCCAAACCTATGCAAAATCGACTCAACATAGTCCATTCCTTATGAGCATTCCATAAAGTGAAAGCCCAATTGGTTATTGGCAAACATTCATTTGAGATTAACTGGGAAGCTAGTTGAAGAGATGGTTTTCTAGATTTAAGTTGTCCTGCAAGTTCTGAAGTGTCTTGTAAAAAGGGAGAAATTTGGAGTAGATAGGGTCTTTTAAAGTAAAAATGTATCATCGTTTTGTTTGTTTTTCCCTACATTTTTTAATGTCTATTTTAGTTGCTTGGCTTATTGGTTGAATGTTAAGTACAGGCCTTCCACTTGTCCTACTTTTCCTACTTTTCCTACTTTTTCAAAAAATGTCCTACTTTGTCCTACTTTTTCAGCAATGTCCTACTTTTCCTACTTTTTTTGAAATTTCAGGAATAATCCACTATTTTACCCCAAAAATACAGATTTGCTTGGAATTTTTAGCCTGTTTTTTAAAAATAAATTAAATATTACATATACACTATAATTCGGAGGCTTCAAAGTAAAGCCATGGTAAAACCATGCAATTTGGATGATGGGTTTTAGGATTTATAGTGTGATGTGTGGAATTTTGTATCTATTTTGCTCTTTGTGCGTTCCCGACGATGTGTTTTTTTGTATGTGGGACTGTGTTAAGGATTCTGAACCTACCCGACCCTAAAGGTAAGCCTTTTTCTTCTAAAATACTCACTATGTACCGTATGTAAGACCAAGGATCATTTTATTTTTTATATTAATAGGCAGTTTTAAAAAGATTTATTGTATTTGTAAAATAAGAAGTGGGTGGATGGAGGGCGTTTAGGCTTCTAAGGTGGGTTGGAAGCCTGCTCATCAGATAGGATTTAATTGACAAGAGCTGCTTGTGAATTAATTCCTGTCTGATGAACTTACACCAATAAAAGGCTAATAAAATAATTGTATTCTGTGTAAAAATCCTTCTCAACTAAACGGTTTACATACATTTTTGCAATTTATAAGTAGCAAAGCTACCTTTCAAATCTTGGCATTTTATAACTTGATGTGTTTTATATATATTAGCCTTATATTGTGTTTTATATATATATTAGCCTTATAGTGTATTTTATATATATATATTATTATTTTCAATGGTTTTATGCTTATTTTCTAATGTGTTTAATTTGTTTCAGGCAGTAAGATGATGGAATAGTTTATAGTACAAAAAATGCCACGGGAAACACATTTCAAAGAAGACTGGCTTTTGAGCCAAGATTCTAACAAGCATCTTATGTCTTTGTGGTGCAAGAAAGGCAAAAATGACTTTGAAGTGCATTGCAAGATATGTAATCATTATTTTTCCTGTGCAAATAGAGGCAAAGACCAACTAATTAAGCACAGTGAAACTAAAAAACATTATTCAAAAGCGAATGTTGCATTCTCTGCTCGGCAAACTGTTTTCACAGTGACAGAAAGCGGTAGTGTCGCAACAACATCAGTGCTAAAGGAAAGTGCGGTTACTTTGGAGGATCCTATTCGTGCGGAGTTAATATGGGCTTTCAAGCTAGCCCAATCAAACTTTTCTTTTGCTTCTTGTGATGGTCTTCATGAAGTGTTTACATTAATGTTTGGTGAAAGTGCCAAGAACTTTAACATGGACAAAACCAAAGCTTCATATTTGATTTCCTTTGGATTGGGTCCTTTCTTAGTTAAAGAACTAACCAGGGATATTAGAGAGTCAAACAACTTTTATACTTTGTGCCTCGATGAGACGACTACAACTCAAGTTAAAAAACAACTTGACCTCTACGTAAGGTATTGGTCACCACAGCAGGTAGCAGAACCAGTCCAATGTCGGTATTTAACTTCGATATTTTTGGGCCATGCTGAAGCAGAAACCATGTTTGATGCAATCATCAAATCATCTGAAATTGAAGGTGTCTCAATTTCAAAAGCTATTATGGTGTCAATGGATGGTCCTAATGTGAACAAGTCCCTTTTTACCAAACTTAACTCACAGGTTAAATCTTTAGGTTCCCCAGGTCTAGTGGACATTGGACCTTGTTCTCTCCACAAAGTCCACAATGCTTTTGGAAGTGGACTTCGTGACCATCCATTTTCACTGATAGATGAATTTGCAACTGACATCTTCAAATTTTTCAAACTGTCTGCTGCAAGAAGAGAAGATTACAAGAAAAGTCAAGAGCTAATGCAAGTAGAAGAACATTTTTTTTGTCAGTATGTAAATAGCAGATGGTTGAGTATTGGTCCAGTCTTGAAAAGACTTATCGAACAGCATGAGGCACTGAAACATTATTTTTTCAAGTTTTTGCCACAAAACCAAAGTTCAAAGAGTCTCGACAAGAATTATAAGTACCAAAGAATCTGCTCTGCTTTGAAGAATAACATTCTTCTTCCTCTAATGCAGTTTTTGCTTCATATCAGTGCTGTATTTTCTAAGTTTCTGACAATGTTTCAATCTGAACAACCATTGGTTCATGTACTGTATGATGAAATGAACCATTTAATGAAGACTCTTTTGAGAAAATTTATCAAAGCTGAAGAAATTGAAAAACACAAAAACAACATCAGTCACATAGAGGTAAAAAAATCAAACTTGCTTGAGTTTAAAGACTTAGAAGTTGGAAGTGAAGCTAAAAAAACTCTACTTTCATTAAAGATCCTTGACAAAGAAAAGTCTGAGTTTTACCAAGCTATAAGTTCTTTTTTTATTACTGTGACCAACAAGCTAATGAAAGATCTGCCCATCGACAACAAAATACTGAAAAATATGCAGTGCCTGCATGGGTTGGCAAGAAAAGAAGAAAAAAGCTATGACATGTTCAAACGGATAATCACCCAAGTACCACATGGTCTGACAGAGGAAAAAATTGATAGACTTAAAGAGGAATGGTTAGGATACCAATCAGATTTGGATGTAGCAGAAGATTGGTATATCCAATCGAAGACACAGACTGAGGTCAAGTACATGAGGGTGGATTCCTACTGGAATAAAGTTTTTCAACTAAAGACATCAACTGGTAAACCCAGATATCCTCAGCTAGCTAGTTATTTGCCCTCACTTCTAACACTAGCACATGGAAATGCAGATGTTGAGAGAGGGTTTTCTATGAACAATAATATTGTGACCAATGAAAGGAAGGCACTCAATGAGCATACCATAATTGGCTTGAGAGTTGTAAAAGATTTTGTAAGAGTCAATGGCAAAGTAGAAAATATTAAAATAACAAAGAGAATGGTAGATGCAGCTAAAGGGGCAAGCTCCAAGTACAAAGAGTATTTAGCTCAAAGAAAAGATGAAGAAGTAAGGAAACAGAAGGAATCTGCTGAACAAAAAGAAAAAGAGGCATCTAAAGAAAAAGAGATAAAAGCAAGAAATGAGATCAAAGCTGCTGAAAATCTTCTAGAAGAAGGCAAGAAGAAGCTCCAGTTGGCTATGAAAAGGAAAGACTTTGCAGAAGTGTCATTAGCCTCAGAGATGATTGACATTTCAACCAAACGATTAAAAACAGCTAATGAACTTTTGATACATAAATAATGGTTTAGTTTCCTTTCTCTAAGTATTTTTTAAATACTACATTATGAAAAAATATAAATAAGTTATGTATTTCTATTCTTTTGTAGTAAAAGAGAAAATAAATTATAAAGAGCGGGGACATGCATGAATTTTGGGTTGAAATAATTTTTTAAAGTGTTATTTCTATTTATTTATCTCATAAATTTAACATTCATTTGTGAGTCATTAGGTAAGACCTAATTTATTAGTCATAAATTTAGATTAATGCCCGTTTGAACTAATCTTAGTATATTGTAGGTTCAAATGAGAACAAAACTACTTCATAGTCTTGGATTTAGTTTTCAGTATTATTTTTGCTTCGATAAATTCAGCTGTTTTAGCTCTCAATTCATGCATGCGGAACGAGGGGGGTCCCCGTATGGAATACAATTAATAAATAATAATAATACAACGCTAAGTGTGACTGTTGCGCCTTTCGTTAAATGTCCTACTTTTTTCATTAAAATGTCCTACTTTTTTTCTCAGACCTAGTGGAAGGCCTGTAAGTATTTACAATGTGTACTTCTATTTAAATGAAGTTTTGTGTAAAAATATTATTAGTATTTTTCATTACTTCTTACAGCATTAACATATCTTAACATGTTATTTTCGTTCTTAATTAATGAAATGACTGGTTACGATTGTTAAACAATATAATGGTGTAAAGATAATATGTACATAGTGGATATTTACCCTAGAAAATATAGTCAGGAAATATTTTGGGTGGCTAAGCATATTCTGCAATCCTGTAGGAATTATGGCTGTTGTAGGAGTATTTGTGGAGAATGTGTATTACACTCTTAGAGAACTTAATAGATAACAAAATACCGGAAATGTGTATTCTTTAAAATGAATATTAGAGTTATAATTTGCTTGATTAACGCATTCAGAAATGGCCAAGAATAGAATCTTACTGTTAAATGGACCAAGTTGAAAATAGCAAATAAATTTCCATGCTTATTTGTATATTGTCCTATGTAGAGTACAAAAAGTACATTATTTCACACCATGCTAAATAAAATCTATTCATCAGAGATACATGAAATCGTTATGTAATGCAGATAAATTAATTGACAACACATTTAAAGTTTCAGATTTTTTTTCTTTAAACTTCACAAAACAGCCTAAAGGTGTGAAGTATTGTAATTTTTTACTTCTACATATATGAAATAAATTAAAACATGATAAAAATGGTAACTCTACATAGGTCAACTTAGATTTAACTATGGACATTTTTATGACATTTAAATTTTTGTACACCCAGTGGTTATTGTGCAGTTTAAGTTCAAAACAGGTATCCATAATTTTAATCAGGCACAAACTTATCACCTTTGAACAGCTGGTGTAGATATATGTATGGTTTAAAATCTATTATTACATTGAAATCCTACATACTGAAAATTGGGGTTAATATTTTTTAGACAAGCATTTTACTTTAATTTTTTAATGAAATAAATAAAATATTTAGTAAATAATAAAATGAATGATTGTGTTTTTTTCGCATAAGTTATTAATTCTAAAGGATATTAGTATATTAGAGAGATAGGACATCAGCAAACTTACCTTAAAAGACAAGTTCACTAACATCAGAGTAGTAGTCACAAACACAAAATAGACACAATCTCACAAATTTTCAACGCCACAGGCATTTTCTTCAGGTGAGTAGAGAGAGTACCTGAAGAAAACGCCTGTGGTGTTGAAAATTTGTGAGATTGTGTCTATTTTGTGTTTGTGACTACTTCTCTGATGGTAGTGAACTTGTCTTTTAAGTTGTCTTAAACGTTTGCTGATGTCCTATCTCTCTAATATACTAATTCCTGGCCTAGTGCCCTTTAACCTAACCTATAATTCTAAAGGATACAAATTTATATAAATATGGTTTTGTTTCAGCAACACAAGAAGAAAACGGATGAGAGAAGATTTATATTAAAACGTTATAATTTAAAGCCCTCAGTAGTGCACAGCAGATTGAGTGACAGGGTTGTTGAAAAAAAAATAATTCTTGCCAAAAATATAAGAAAAAGAGCTGAAGAAATAGTAAGAAAAGATTCCATTGCAAATAAAGAGTTGTCGACAACAATAAAACGTAAAAGAGGAAGACCTAGAAAAGTGCAACCCGCAGTTGTTTCAAATAAAATAAAAATGAAGTGCAACACTTTGGATATAACTAAGAAGATAAAAGAGAAAAGTCAAGGTAATGTATTTAAACATTTAGAGACTATTTTATTAGTGTTACTGATTTTTCAAACACTAAAAGTTTGAAGTTGGCAGTTTTAAAAAGAATTTTTTTGTGTTAAAATAAAAATATCTATAGTCATTTTAACTCAAATTCTTCTTATACACTGTACATTATCTCATATTTAATTAATGTTTCTCTCTACCTGGATATTCATGTGTTTCGGCATACATTATCTCATATTTAATTAATGTTTCTCTCTACCTGGATATTCATGTGTTTCGGCATATTGCCGAGATCTGAGGAGAAGGGGGGATTTGCATTCTAGCTAAAGTAGACATCGAGTTTGAGCAATTAGATGTTGTCCAGTTCTGTTCAGAAAGCTACTGTCATATAGCTGCTGCAAGGTTCAATCTTTCAAATTCCAAAAAACTAATTGTTGCAATCTACAGAATTCCTGGTAATGGATACAAACAATTTATTGAGGGCTTAACGCAATTTCTTGACTGTGTTCTGGTTGGGTTCATGCCAACAGTTGTCATTGGCGATTTCAATATTGATGTTCTGAGTGATGGGTGCAAGTCAGTATTTTATACATACATTGTCAACATATGGTTTGAGATATACAATCTCAGACTATACTAGAGAATTTAAAAACTACCAAGTCCTCAATAGACAACATATTCACGAACAACTATGAATTTTAAATACATAGTCAAGTTGTTGTAGCTGCATTATCTGACCATCATGCTCAGGAAGCTATTCTCACTTTCTCTTTGCCAGATCCATTAAATTTTCCAAAGTTTAAAGTTTGTAGAGCATTCACTGAAGAAAATATTCAAATTAAATCAATTTCTTGACAGTTTAAAACACTTGTTTGACATTCCCTTTCCATTAAAAAAAAAAGCATTGCCAACAAAAAACACGGCTTTACTGTTCAGCTTGATGCTGGGATTTGGGCACTGAGAGAGGAAGTTTTGAAACTTTATTTAGACACAAAAGAGCTTGACTTTAACCATTCTCAAAGAGGAGATTGATGCACCTTTATAGAAAGATTGTGCGCAGATGTAAATCAAAGGCTGCGCTCAGTAAGATTCGCCTGTCATCTAACAAAACCAAATGTATTTTGAGTATAGTCAATAGTTGTAAATCTTCCAACTTAAAAAATCTCTTAGTCCACCTAAAATCAGTTTAATAGAGAAGATGGCATGAATTAAATAATAAATGTCTGAATTAAATATAAAGTAGTGATAATTTTAATTAGTTTTCTCTTTAATAGGCCATCTTGACACTAATAAAAATCTGGTTCAAATAAGTGTTAATCCATCTAATAATTTGAAATTTGATCTTCCGCCAATTACATCTTCCATGTTCCTTTCCAAAGTGACAAAAGAAAATGTGGAAAGAGAAATCCTGGCTCTGAAATCTAAACATTCCTCGGGGCCAGATGAAATCTCTTCATATGTGTTGAGACAGGTCAATGATCTTATATCAAAGCCACTTACATTTCTCATTAATTTGTCATTTGATGCAGGAAAATTTCCAGATTTTCTTGAACATTCAATAATTATACCACTACATATAAAAACAGGGATGATGTTGGGAAAACGCGGGTGGCTGGTGCGTTATCGAGGAAATGGTATTGTAAAATCAGAGGCTGTGTGGTAATTTAGAAGATAGTTCACCGCTGTTTCCCACACAACTTAGAAGCATGTGGGATTAAAGTCGACGGGTTGGCCGCGTGAGTGCTTTTTGTCAGGTCCCCTATAAATCACAGCCAGCTGTGACTAGCTCTAAATTAATTAATTGAAGAAAAAAAAAGGTTAATATATTGAGTGCAAAAAATTGGCTGGCTGCGATCCCCTTGTGCCCTCAAATTATCTAATTCTACACTAAAAGGTTTAGCAAACTGATAACTACCAAGTGGTTCCTCTCCCCCCTTCTGATAATTTAGCCTAACTGAAACATCTTAAATTATCGCTAATAAATTAAACTAAGATGCTACTCATCCTGTTGAGGTCTGCAAGGGTGACGGCGACACATCCAGGCTGTCTGGCATTCGTTGGGACACGACTTCACTCTCTCGCGTCCATCTCCCTTTCCTAAGATTGGCACATGCCGCGTGCGGTGCTATCCGCCACAATGATTGCAGTATTTATAGGCCAATCGCCCTTGTCTTGACATTGTCAAACGTCTTGGAAAGGGTGTTCTTGTCTAGATTGTTGTCTTTAATTGGAAAAAATAACATCTTATCAAGTAGTCAGTTTGGCTTTACTAAAGGCAAATCGACAGCAGACGCTGTAAACTTATTAGTTTTCATCTATTTCCAAATCGTTAGATACAGGAACACCAGTCATTGAACTCTTTTTCAACTTAAAGCAAGCCTTTGACGTGGTGGCTCATAACCTATTGTTGACCAAAATCGACAGGCTTAGAATAAGAGGAATTTCCCAATCTTGGATTAACACATATCTTTGGGGAAGAGTTCAGTCAGTAAAGATTCCGTTTGTAAACAATTATAACTATATCAAATGGGCTGAATCTTCTTCTGTTACCGTTCTTAAAGGGGATCCTCAAGGGTCGGTGCTTGGGTCTGTATTGTTTCTGTTATATATTAATGACTTGCCATTGAAAATGTCCAATGAAGGAAGTAGGGTTTGTTTGTTTGCAGACGATACGTCTCGGTCATTAACTGGTAAAAATCGATCACATCTTGAAGAAATAATTCTCGAGAAGTCTAGTATTCTCCTTCAATGGTTTTCCCATAACCGTCTGACAATAATGACAAAACCAAATTTCTAGGATTTCATATCAACAACTATGATCATTATCGCTCCTTGTCTTCATTTATTGGTAATACATTAACCAGTCCTTCTCTGGTAATGAAATTTCTTGGAATTTACATAGATAATAACTTGAGATTTAAAGACCACATTGATCCTGTCTGTAAAAACTAAGTTCTGGTGTGTTTGTGTTAAATGTCTCTGTTCAATTCTTGACACATCTGCTCTACTAGCCGTATATTATGGTTTAATTTATCCTCATCTTATTTATGGCATTGAAATTTGGTTCTACGATAATCAAAGAACAGATCTCGTGTTTAAACTTAAAAAAGAGCTATTAGAGCCATTTCCATCATACTTGTAGAACATCCTGCAAACCGTACTTAAAAAAAGTAGAATTCTGACTTCCTTTTATTTACATAAAAAGTTCAGTTATTTTTATTAGAAATAACATACATACCTTTCAGACACTTTAGAACAACCACAAATACAATCTTCGCCCTAACCATATCAATCATATCATCGATGTTTCTTCACATAAAACATCTTTCTATGAAAGACAGTTGGTATGTAATGGTTCCAGGCTTTACAATTCGCTATCGGATTCTCTGTCGGCCGAGAGTAGTGAGCGAGGTTTGAAAAACAGATTAATGAGTTGTTGGTGCAGGGCTGCCACTACAGCTTTGGGGAATTCTCAAAATAACTTTCCCCAATTTCCTACCACCACATGCTAATAATAAAACTATTTGTCAGTATTATTTATGGTTATTTTTATTCTAAGTATTTTTAAATAGCCAATAACATGTTTTTGACAAAATATACTGAAAAAGAAGAGGATATCATATATCAGGTAAATTAGATACATCAGTTTTTCATCTATATTTCAGCCTTTTTGTAGTGCTTTGATTATTCACTTACTCTTACCATGGCCTCTGATACCCAAGGTGGTATTTGGCCATGCCAATGATCTGCCTCTACTTCCACCCCATTTGTCAACCTATTCATATCTTTATCCGTTCACCTTTTCTTTGGCCTTCCAGAAGGTCTTCTTCCATTAGAGAGGAAAGAATTTGATTAGTATGTAAATTTAGTTTACTTATTGGGTGAAATGCAACATGTGAAGATTGATATGTCTGTTATTATCTTTGAAGAATGACATGTATGTAGCTAGTTTTTTTTTTTTTTTTTTTATAATCACTTGAAAAATTCACTAGCGGTTCACTGACAGGTGTACAATCCAGTATATACTGTATATTAATGTGTTTTAAGAAAGCATTATTTTTTTTATTTTATTAGCAACACATAAAAAGTAATATATATCCACTCTATAAATATTTCATTATTAATAAAATTTAAAAATCAATTCAATATAACACCCAAAATGCACCCACTTTATGGCAACACTTGAATGTAAAATAATATTACTTTGAATGAAATACAGAAACTAATTATTGCATTGTAATTTAATGTTTTGAGTATTTGAATTAATTGGCCTGACTTGATTCATAATGAGAATATAGAATAAGACAACAAATGATTGATTTGACAGAACAAAAACAGTTAACACACATTATTGATATTGCTAACAAAAATTATCTGAAACACACAATTGCTAAGGCAGGCTTTCCAGGCACTGCACTGTATGTGTCCAGATGTCAGCACACCCAGAGTGTCAGCAGTGCTGACTTAATGAAAAACTTATCAACTAAGTTTAGCATATATTTAGTTCTATAAATAGACTGATGATAATCTTACACTCATTTGTTCCTTTTACTATTTACTTATATTTACTCCTATAAAAATGTTCATATTTTCTTGAGGTCCATTTCAGCCGTAATATGAGAAGTCTTTTTATCTATAAAAAAAGGAGAGATAAGGCATCAAAAAACTTACCTAAGTAGACAAGTCCACTAAAATCTTACAGTACTAAACAAAACTCACCTGACAAAAGTGCCAAAGGCTCACAAAATTTGTGAAAAACGTGTTGTTTCTATATTTGTTTACTACTGTAAGGTATTAATTTGACTTCTCTTAGGTAAGTTTGCTGATGTCCTATCTCTCCTAAAATACATTATACATTATCTAAAGGAATTATCATGGTCTAGTACCCTTTGACCTAACCTTTAATATCAATGAAAGGCAATTCATATATTGTTCAGTTGAAATGGGTTCAGCTAGTAAAACACAAAACAAAATTTTGTAACTGTTTTTTTATGAGGTTGGTCTTTTGATAAAAAATATTTTGATCAATATAAATCATAAAGGGTTGGTTGGTGACAGTTCTTTATTAAACAAATGAGTTAGGTGGGGACATGGTTTTAAAGGGTGGACTGCAGTGGTCAGAAATTCTGGTAACTTCTGGCCAGTGCAAACCTGTTCTCCATAAGACTAAAACCAAACCTTCTCAAATCAAGCAAAAACGTGGCTCCCATTAGTAGCAGTGTTTAACACGTTAACGGCAATGTGTGCCACCAGAGGTACACATTTATGACCTTTTTAAACTGGTTTGAAAAAAAAAGGTAAATCAGCTTGACCAGATGAAATTTCAACGAATATGATACAAGGCCTAGAAGGTATAGGGTTGCAATGATTAATGAGGCTGTCTATGGTGATGTTGAAAAATTAGAGAATGACGGATGAATGGGGAAGAGGTAATATCAAAACAATTTTCAAGAAAGGTAGTAAGAAGAAGTGTGAGAACTATAGAGGAATAACGTTGATGAGTCATGTTGCGAAGTTGTTCGAAAAGATTATATTAAACAGGTTAATAGAAAACAAGCTAAGTGAAGAACAAAGTGGCTTTCGTAGAAATATAAGTATGATAGATTTAATTTTTGCAGTAAGACAATTAATAAAGAAGCGATGGCAATATAATGAGAAACTTATCATTGTTTTTATATATATAGAGAAGACTAATGACTGTTAAAAGACGTGTTATCTTGGACAGCTTAAGGCAGTTAGGAGTGGAGGAAAAATATGTTGAATGGATGAATGTCGTATAAGGACTACAATGAGATATACAGATTGGTTTTAAGTGAAGAAAGGACTAAAATAAGGAGGTATTTTGTCACCATTATTATTTAATGCTGTGATGGAAGTAATGTTGAGAGAAGTAAAGAACATTAATGAAAGAATTAATGCTATGATTTTTGCAGTTGACATAATGATGTGGGGTATAGTCAGGAGTTACATGAGCAGTTGTATAACTGGGCACGAATAATGAAGGATAGAGGTTTGAGTATAAGCCAGAAAAAGAGTGAAGTAATAGTTGTTGGGAGGGACAGTATGCTGGACAGGCCATTGTTACTGGAAGGAACTGCATTAAAAAAACTAGATCAGTTCACATATTTAGGGTAAGTAATATCAAGTGAAAGTAAAATGGAACAGGAAATAACAAGTAGAATAGGCAAGGGAGCAAGCTTTTACCTAAGTATCAAACACTTAGTGTGGGACAACGGCATACCAAAGATAGCAAAAGTTACCATGTTTAAATCATATTTTTGTCCAATAGTTACCTACGAATCAGAAACATGGAACATTACAAAAAAAAAAAGAATGATAGTTTGAGATGAAAGGTAGAGAAGACGAGACTAAGGTGGTTTGGCCATGTGAAAAGAATGGAGGAAGATAGGCTATCTAGGAAAATGGAAGAATTAATTTTAATGGAAAGAAAGCCAAGAGGGAGACCAAGAAGACGATGGACCGATGATGTGAAAAGAGATGTAGAAAGACGAGGAATACAATGGCGGACAGAACTAGAAGAAGATGTTTGGAAAGGTCATCCCCATTGGAGAGGCTTAGTGAACATCCAGACCCAGAAGTAGCTGAAACGGAAGAAGATATGTACGTATATATGTATAAGTGCCGCAGAGGGGAAGAGACCTTTTTGCCAGACTGTGTTATTGACAGCTACTGTATACATGTACAATATATACTTTACAAAAACTCAGTAAATAATATTCTTATCCCCTCAATGTGGCGACTAAATAAGAAAAATTGTCTGTAAGAAGTAGTTAGCATACATTAATGAAAACAATGTGAGACTTCAAACACGCTCTAATAAAAGGGTTAAAATCTGACAAACATCCTATCTTATTATATTTTAGCAAGTCACAAAGCTATACCCAACAGTATTTGTTCTGTTGAACTTCCAACGGGCTCAATTTAAAAATGTGTTTACTTATGTTACAGTAAAATATTCGGCTGACTTAAATGCTAAGCAAAGAAAGCTTAAGAAGGACAGAGCAAATAAAAGGGAAGAGAAACTGATCAGGTTACAAAAATTAAATTTGAAAGGACCAAGAGTGAAACATGTTTGTCGAAGTGCTTCTCTTGTCTTGGGCCAACCGGTCGCCACATTTACAGGTAAGTACATGCGATATTAGTAAGTATGTGTCATTTAGAATCAAGAATGAGTACTATAAAATTTATTTTACTTTTCAAAGTATAGACATCCAAAAACAGCAACGAAGTGTTGTAGCATGGAAAAAGTTGTTTATGACGTATAAGTTGTGGTCTGGATACGTCCATCAGCCTTGGATGCTGGAAAACCATCAATAGTGAGCCATCACCAGTATGGCCACAAAGCTATTGTCCTTCAAAAAGTTAATTTTTTTGAGTCAGCAGTTTGTTACACCAAATAAGTTCAAAACTTCATCTAATCATCACTTTGTCACTTTCGGGACGGAATCTATTGTATAATGTTGTCACTAGTCAAGGTCATCAACAGTGTGTCACATGTTTAACAATAAAAATTACACTAAATATACACTAAACTCACTTATTACAAAAGAACAAATTATTTACATGAAGAAATCATAAATTAACATAATGTAAACTCTGCTCGAAAAAAGATAGATAAAACGGAACGCAAATAAAAGAAGAGAAACTGATCAGGTTCAAAAATTAATGATTAAAATTAATGTCCTTCCCCACCTTAAAGTAACTATACCACTAAAAGATGAAAGCTATTTAGAATACTCATCAATTTCTTGTAAAGTACCATCCAAAAACTAAATAAATTAACACCAATTAGAAATAAACCGATTTCATATTACTGAAGAGTTTTGTTTAACTGTAAAAAGCCTTATACTGCATATAGTTTCTGCATAACTAGTAATAAACTTGCTATTGTGATGAAAACCATCACCTACATTGAAAGAAAATTACAGTAATGCCCATAGCAATTACAAAATTTTATATCATCGGTAAAGTGAAAAAAGTAGTGTTTAAAAATATTGTTACTTGTTTACCAAAAGTGAGAGTGGATGGAATGCCCTCTTTAAAAAATGGTTTAATGAACAGTTTGTCCCGTTTTTCAAAATGCTTAACTTAACCCTTTCCAATTTATTACCATGCTCATTCCATAGCTGTGATTTAAATGTACGTAAAATTCTAAAAAATAAATATAATTTCTTTCGAGTAATAAGTAAATTTCAGACCATGTGCAAACATTTAACCCAACTGCCCACCCATACAAGTACAGTGGTATTGGCCCATTCACCCGCTTATATAAATAGAGTGGTATTGGTGGTAAAGAACATTTTGTACTTACTGATATACTACTCCTTTTTATGTTAAAGTTCTGTACAACTACAAATATCTTGTATCTTTCTTGTATATACACTATTTTACATGGAACATTTTTACAGTGTGATATAGATATATTTTGAGACACACAAATAGATGTCTTCCATTCAAACTTTTTTCATCTTGTGATGTTAATTGTTGACTTCACTTTTCCAAAGTATGGTTCTTACATCTTCAACCAGTTGCCCGCTTTGGACTAGGTACCAATTATAGGTTTCTCCTTTCTCCATCTTTTTAAGCCTTAAAAAAAATGTAGCTACTGACTATATTTACCTCAGTAGAAAAAAACATGTATAAAACAGAAACAAAACATTTGTCTTGGAGAAAATTAAGGGCATGTTTTCCTTGTCATTTAGTTCGGAAATGATGTCATTGCAGTTTTGGATTTTTCATGTTACTACACAGACCCTTTCTATTTGCCTGGATAGTTCTTGTTGTATCTAATTCCAGTTGCCTTAATTCCATTGTATAAAATCGATCACTGAATGTATGGAAACTGGAGAGATAACTGTAGAGGAATTCTTTATGTGAAGTAAGGATGATCTGGATGAATAATCAGTGGTTCTTTTACCATAATATGGTTTGTGAAAGTACTCATAACTAGTCTTGAAATCTCATAGTAAATTTAATTCATCCATAGGTTCAATTTAACTTTGTTTTTGAAATTTGTTAATGGTGGAGTATCAGATGAGGGAGACAAAGGTAGTTGGACATTTGCCATCATTACGTGAAAATAACCAATCGCAACGTTTCGATTTGGTAAAACCCAAACCTTTTTCAAGTGCTAAAAACTAAATTACATCTACACAAACATGTTATAAAACTACGTTCTTAAACTAATAAACTTATCTACTTTAATGATTATCTACATTTTAACCTAGATCCTAGAATGAGGTGCAACAAAATGAACTTCTCCTAAATATAAAAATGTTAATAGAGTTAAATTAATATAACCAATTAGGCACTGTCAAGGTCACGATATCAACGAAAAAATGTTTAAACACAATTAAATTAATATTCAAATCAGACTGCAATAAGATTACATTAACTAATCATAAATAAAATAAATATATAGTACCTGAAAAACACTATTAATTTAAAATAACATTCAACATTCACAAAAAATGATATATATGACTCGGAAGGACTGAAACTACTATTACAATTACATTTTACTATTACAATTACGTTTTAACCTGAAAAGACAACAATTATTAGGAATGAAACAATACAATAATCAAATATTACAAAAAAGTGATGAAGTCCTACGACCCGCAGTGACGATGGCGTCTAGATGTCCCAGGCACGAAGTGAGGATGATACAATCCAAATGCAGTATCTACGAAGTTCCCTCCAAGGTGATAAAACATGGTGACAAGACAAATATACACACTACACTTCACAACAACCATACACAGACTGACGAGGTCAGGGACGTACGCTCCGAGATCGCCAAGAATGCGGTGACTCAGGTACGGGGACGTAGACTCATGGGGTGTTTAATTGTTGTAGGTGCAGGTGGTGTAGGATTCTGGTTAGATGATGTCATGAGTGTACTGAACTTTTTATCAAGTGTGTTTTTAAGTAAAGGAACCCACATGGGTCTAACTTCTATGCTACTTTGACTGATTACTTGTTCATTATTTAGTTTCATAAAGGCACCTTCGATGAATTTACGTTTTAAAAAATGTGGTTCCCTATAAAGTATTTTAGTGTTATCGCAGTTAAATCTGTGTTCATTGTTCCAGGTATGTTCAGCTAATTTACAACGTGTAATGTCTCCTTTTTTAATGTTCTATTTAGCTGTTTTTATTTTTGTATTGTATTTGTCTTTGATCCCACTTTCTCAAAGAAGCAAGATTCTCCAAAAGGAATCAAATATATACCCTGCATTTATTATCAATATAGTCACTAATATGTTTTGATTTGTTGTCATTGCCTAGTAGTCTGATTAGGATTACCACATACAGGAATTTTTGTAAGCACCAAAATAATTACGTATCTCTTACAGTTGAAAATACTCTTGAAAATGGTATTTGTTCAAGCCTGTCTTCACTAAAGTAAACAAACAAAACTGAGTTTTTTCCATTTAGAGCCATAATTAAAATTACATCTATAAGTACATTTATTTCCTCTACATCAGTATAACTCCAGATAGAATGCTGCTGAAGTGGCATGCACTTTTGAATTTTTTCCTCAGCATGTAGATTGTACTGTCTGTAATAACAAAGGTTCAGAAACTAACTGGAAATTACTAGGCCTACAATTCATAGGTAATTGAATACTTGGATTGTCTATGTTCAAGTTGAACTCAAGTTGTTCTCAATCAGTTGAGGTGTATAGATTCCAATTAATTGTCAGTCATATGCTTAATCTCATTATGTTCCCATTTTGTCTTGTTCATATATGGAGGATATAGGTTTCACCCTCCAGAAATGTCTAATACAGTCCATTCAGAAGTGTTCTGGAATGTTCAACAACATTCCAATTCACAGGAAGTTCCCAATTGTTCCAGAATATCCTGGAACATTAAAAAATGTTATGAAATTCTCTTGAATACTGCCAAAAGTTCTGAACTGTTCTAGAAATTTCTAGAAGGTGACACTTCCAGCCCTTGTATCTTATCAGTCTACGCCTCTTATGTAAAAACAGAACCCTCATGGATGGTTGATGGAAGGTTATCACACCATAAACTCCATTGGTTGTATTGGCTTTTCTTTTTGAATTTTAGTCACTCGCACATTTTATACTTACTTTTATTGTATATTTTGATAATATGATTTGATCTATGTCTCATTTGCTATTATTACTGTACATTAGTTATATTATTACTAGGGGACACCCCGGAACTCTCTGCACTCATTACAGCCTCGGCCTTTAATTTTTAACAACAAATAATAGTAGATTAAGTGTATAACATAAAATCGCAATATTAAATTTGTTTTTGTTTAACAGCTGATGATTAATTAAATAAATAAAATTAATGCATTAGATTATCGTTTAAACCTTCAAGTCCAGTAGAACAGAGCCCTACAATCGAATGTGAATAAAACCATGCTTACAGCCTTCCCTGGTTCAACATAGTGACTGATCTAACCTTCACAATATTACAAACACCATTATTTACATTCCAACAGCTGTAAACAATTGTTGGCAATCATTATTTACATTTAAACAGCTGATACTTTTTTGATTCATTTAAATCTCACTCTATGTTATTCTTAAGGGTGAAAAATGAACTTTGAAGGCTTCCCATGCCCTTCAGGGTGAAAATATTCATGAATTAAAACCTTTTTGTAAAACTAAGAACAAAGGAAAAATTGTTGACACCTCAACCGTTTAATTTGGTCAAGAAATAAGGGAGGAGTTGATTTGATAAAAAACTGCTTCACATATTATATATAAGGATTATTATAATTTTCCTCTTAATAATGTACATTTACAGCAATTCATTAATTGATTGTTTCTTCTAGACACATCTCCATCAAAACAGAATTCATGTAGTTCTGGAAACAATTGTGATTTTGAACAAGCCAGCAGTAGCAGCTTATCTAATTCTTCAGAAAATAACAAGTGAGTATTACAACACACTTTTTTGTTTGTTATATTTTAGTTTCAAAAACTTCATAACTAAGCTTAGATCGATAGAAAAGTGCACATATATATTTGAACATGAATTTACTAGAAACATACATACATACATACACACACACACACACATATATATATATATGTGTGTGTGTGTGTGTGTATGTATGTATGTGTATATATATATATGCTGCTATCATGCTATTCAACCAATCTAAGATTTTGAAAAAATAAGCAATTGTTTAAAATATTGAAAAATCTAACAAATCTGCAAGTAATAAAGTGTATTAAAAAATATACATAACAAGTGTGATTTTTATTACTTTATAAAGCAGTTTTACTGTACATTCTTTATGATCTTAAAGTCAATGATTGTAGTGAAGCGAGCAACTCCTTCACTGTGCTATGCACAGACCTCCAACGAAAGCTGTGATAGTAAATATTCATATGTACCAACTGTGTAATGTTGTTTCGTCTCTTCAGGTACAGATAGGCAGTAGTTTCGTGCAAAATGGGCACTGACTGATACTGTATTACACGAACTGAGTTAATACTCAGATGAAGTTTATTGTGTAATCACACTTCTGGTATTCAGTTCCCATTAGACGCAGCTGAAGGAAACCAAACTTACTTCTAAAATTTAACCCGCCACTTAGATCTTATGACTCTACTACTGACATCAAATCTCTGATGTAATTGATAACAAAACAATGACTAAATTAGCTCATACTCACTGATTTATGGTAAAAAGTAGCCTTTATCTTGATTATTAAAAGGAATAAATCACTGATAATGAACTTTCATGATCAGTTCTTTTCAGTTTCTTTTCTTTCAATTGTGGACACTACTATAGAAGTCTGTGGTGTATATGTTGGGTTTTAGTCAGTGTCCGAATGTTGTTTAGGGGAGAAAATAGAATATCAGGTTTGTTAATTAGCTAACAATCGGATTAACTCCAAGTGGTTCAGATTCCACGTGAAGCTGTAGGTCCCTTTGTTGCCCTGACTATTGGGCTATTAATAAATGGATCTTTTTAAAGAACAGTCGGCCGTAGTTAGTAACAATGACAACGCTCATTCATATATACTCATCACACTCCATCCCTCCTTATACCATATCTCTATGATTGGGGTCTAAGTATTTAATTGACATTGGTATATTTTATTCATGAAACTTGTGTGATATGAATTCAATTGATAGTTAAATTATTTAATTCAAATATTCTCTATTTACAAGTACACATTTTTTATAAGTAACCTATTTTATAAAACAACATTGATGAAGGAAAATGCCAAATCAGATACTTTGCCAAATCATATAAATTCAATAAAAAAAAAGAAAAAAAACAATGATAGTTAAATATTTAATCAAGATGAGAAAGGTTGTAGATAGATAAACAGTATAAAATAGTTTTTACAATAATTTGATTTAATAATTGATTTCAGGCAACTAGATGAATACAGCAGCATTATTAGCCATAAAAATATTGATCAAAAATCAAGAATCAGGCAAGCTTCAAGTATTGAAAATGAGTTAGCACAAGCAAAAAGTAAATACACAGCATCTAAAAAATTGGTATGTAAATTATATTTATTTATGTTTTGTTCAATATTCAGAGTAACCTTTCTAAAGGTTTCTTCACACCAAAGTAGCCGAAATATTAATACTTATTCAGCCCTATTAATACCTCAGCTACGTGTTTCGTGCTCTGTTCACACCGAACGCTAAGTCAAAGACGATGCACGCAATAATTTAGGATACTTGTTAATTATTCCCAATTTAGTTCAACCCAATATTAGTGTAGAACACTTGCTTCACATTTAAGAATGTAGATTGCAAACTCTGACATCATAATCAGTTTGTATATGAAACTCGATGGTTCCAATGTCACACAGTGAATTCCTAATAGTTTCTTAATCAGCTTATTATGTATAAGTAGAAGTACAATACAAGTGAATGTCACACAACACAAATTTATTATAATACAAGTACAAAATCTACAAATACGGTAATCGATTTCAGTAATCTACCTTCACCTTCCTGAGAAGAGAGGCGTTCCTTTATAAATCCCTCTGGTCTGAGGATGGTTAACGTGTACCAAAATCGATCACCATAATATTCGTAGATGTTGAACTTATGTAATTGATTTGTGCTGTGCAATGTACAATTGTAAGGAATGAATTCTTAAAAGTGGTTTGCTTTCAACTCCTCATAAACTAGTAAGACTTCACTTGTCTCTCACTTTTTATTCTTCATCTTATACATTATTTCTTTAAGTAATCCACTATTTTACTATTGTTTTTGTCTCTATAATTCCAACTATTCTTTTTGTTGGTTTGTTCATATTATAATTAATTGTATAGTAATAATCAGTGATATTACTGATTTGTTTTACATTTTTTAAAGTAAATATAAAACAAAATATATTTGCATTGAATAACTTTATTCAGAAGTATGGAACTTGTTAACTTAATCACATATTCTATCAGTTTGTAAACTATAGCTCTGACATCTGAACCGTAGAATCCGTTACAGTGTCGTTGGTTAATAACTTTATCCAGAAGTATGGAACTTGTTAACTTAATCACATATTCTATCAGTTTGTAAACTATAGCTCTGACAGCTTAGTAGACATCTGAACCGTAGAATCCGTTACAGTGTCGTTGGTTAATAACTTTATTCAGAAGTATGGAACTTGTTAACTTAATCACATATTCTATCAGTTTGTAAACTATAGCTCTGACAGCTTAGTAGACATCTGAACCATAGAATCCGTTACAGTGTCGTTGGTTAATAACTTTATTCAGAAGTATGGAACTTGTTAACTTAATCACATATTCTATCAGTTTGTAAACTATAGCTCTGACAGCTTAGTAGACATCTGAACCGTAAAATCGGTTACAGTGTCGTTGGTTAATAACTTTACTCAGAAGTATGGAACTTGTTAACTTAATCACATATTCTATCAGTTTGTAAACTATAGCTCTGACAGCTTAGTAGACATCTGAACCGTAGAATCCGTTACAGTGTCGTTGGTTAATAACTTTACTCAGAAGTATGGAACTTGTTAACTTAATCACATATTCTATCAGTTTGTAAACTATAGCTCTGACAGCTTAGTAGACATCTGAACCGTAGAATCAGTTACAGTGTCGTTGGTTAATAACTTTATTCAGAAATATGGAACTTGTTAACTTAATCACATATTCTATCAGTTTGTAAACTATAGCTCTGACAGCTTAGTAGACATCTGAACCGTAGAATCGGTTACAGTGTCGTTGGTTAATAACTTTATTCAGAAGTATGGAACTTGTTAACTTAATCACATATTCTATCAGTTTGTAAACTATAGCTCTGACAGCTTAGTAGACATCTGAACCGTAGAATCGGTTACAGTGTCGTTGGTTAATAACTTTATTCAGAAGTATGGAACTTGTTAACTAAATCACATATTCTATCAGTTTGTAAGCTATAGCTCTGACAGCTTAGTAGACATCTGATCCGTAGAATCCGTTACAGTGTCGTTGGTTAACTGCAAGTTGAAAATATGTCTTGCTAGAGGGATTATTTTGTTTTTCTTTGTTTAAATGAACTTTGGTGTTTTCGAATTGGAAAATATTAACTATTCACAATTAAATTTTAGCTTTTGTGTTTAATATAAAATGTGATGTATATTTTTTCAGATTTCCAATGATGTCGCAGCCGATGAAGGTCTTTTAGAAGGAAAGGTAAATAAATGTATATACATTTAGTATTTATTAGTGTAAAATAGATGGAATTGTACATAATAACAATTTTGTATAACCTCACGATATCAAATACTATGGTTTGTCCATTTGTGAACTATCTCAAGAATAGAAAATCTAAAAATTGCATGTAATATAAAATCCATAAACACATCCATAACTCATAAAAAGGAGTTAAATGACACCAAAAATCAATGAGGAACAATCAAATGTTGAGTCTGACCACTGTATACTGTGATAGTTACAGAACTAAAGATTGTTTTTAATCCTGGCATAAAAACAAAATTCTTTTAATCCTCGTCTTTTTTGGAATGTCCCCACATTTGTTTAACAATGATTGATTCTCAAACGAAGTAGAAAGTTCACATTTATATTTATAAGCAAGTAACACGTCAAGTAATATATATTTAACCCTGACCTAACAACCTATAGTGGAAGTGCTTGCAACCTAATCTAAATATTAGAAGGCACCTATTGATAATTAAAGTGATTTACACTTATCATATTCTTGTAGGTCAAAACCATGTGACCAATATCATAGGTACTTTTTTTGTAAGTGTAGTTCTAAACTTGGTAGATAATCTTTACCGGGACATTCTGAAAAAGACTCAAAATGCTCACCATGATTATCATTATATTTTGTCGAATTATTTATAATTTATAATTAGGGGATTCTGTTCTGTTTGATTATAAGCACTTTGAAAACATTATGTTCTCATTATATAAGAGATTTGGCACATTTATTTAACCTTGAAATAGTTTATAAAAATATTACCACCTCATAATCTTAATAATTTTACTAGAATCTGCGTCCTTTGAGAAAAAATCGTTTTTCTATACTAAGTAGATAATTCATTTTTGATACAATACTTTTTTTTAACTTGAAATAAAATGTTTCGCGTTACAAAAATGCAATCTGCAAATTTTGGAATGACTATTATATCTTATTTAGGATTAACTGTTCAAATTAATAATTATAATTAGCCTTTTAACACGTTCACTGCTGAATATACATGGTAAACCTACCCACCACCCTGAATATTTTTATTAAATAATAACATACCTTGAGGTGTCAAAACCAGTGTTTAGTGTTGTTTTCAGTTTATAAACCCCAGAATAATGAGTTTCAGCCATCTTGAAAGTAGCACGCCGCACGGCGTGGTCAGGCCATGGCGCCCTCTCGTGACTGTCCATTGGGTCTTCAATCTACTATTTGTCCACTTTATCGTCACTAATATGCGTTCTAATAAGTCTATGGCGTAATACTTTGAATAAATAAATAATTGGTTAAAAAAATATATATTTACAAATATATACAAGTGCACAAGGGCCTTCATTTAGTTCTTGTGAAATGTGTCAAAACATGCACCAGGGCAGAGGGCTGGAGAACCTGGGCATGCCTCACAGACATATTTTGTTTGCTTCCTAATTCCATTTGCTCGACATTGTCGGCAATCCTTTCTTTGTGACCAGTTGGGTTTCCCAGGGCGTGGTCCAAGAGTAGTGAGGGTGTGATCCGTGCCACGCAACGGCAAAGCTACTAGCGGCTCAGCTGGTTTGGGCAACAGTTCCTCCAAGACACTCATTCGGAAATTATAAAACGATATTTTGTGTTTCCCAGTATTGGTATTATAAGTGTTGTATAGCAGGTGTGAATTTAGTAGTAGCATATGAATGATATGCATGGCGATCTTCTTATACCAGCGAAGGGTTTTACGTTCCACTGGATAATAAGCCATCATCATATCGCCTCTGTCAACTCCCTTCATAAAGCCGTTATACTTTACAATCGGAAGAGGCTTTTCACGCATTACATTCCTCTTGTTTATGGACTGGACTATTTCATTTTCATACTCAGAGGAAATGTATGTAACAACGCGTTTGTCCCTCCATTTACCGATACAAACACCTTCGGCGTATCTGGCAATAGTTTCGCCTTTTTTCAATACTGCAGCCACAACATCTTTAGGATTATGTTTTCGATCATTACGTAATGTGCCTGTACAATACGTATCTCTGGCTAACAACTTTGCAGTAAGATCAAATGAGTTGTAGTAGTTGTCCATGTAAAGACTATGTCCAACCCCCAGTTTATTTTCCATAAGCTTCAGGACAACATTCGCTGCATGGCCTTTCCCTCCAAGATCATCCAAGACACCACAATAAACAATAAATTTCAAAATCAATCCGTGGGGGTCACTCAATGTGTACAATTTGATTCCGTATTTATGCTTTTTTCCCTTCAGATACTGTCTGAAAAGAAGCCTACCACGCCATAGAACCATGGACTCGTCAAGTGACAGTTCTCTCTGAGGGTAATATGTATTCTCCATTTTTGCATTGAAGTAATCAACAAATTGTTGAATTTTTGCAATTCTCTCGTTAGCATATTGGGCATTAGGATCTTTGAAGTGTAGGCAACGTAAAATGTTCAAAAATCTGTCACGTGACATGTATCTGGAAAAACAAGTGAGAGAATAAAGCCAATGTGACTTCCAATAGTCATTCAAACGATTGAGCTTTATACTTCCAGTGTGAATAAATAGGCCTATAAATGTTCTTAGTTCATTGACAGTAATGTCTTTCCATTTAGTAATCCTAGATTTGGGAGTCAGTTTAGAGTTATTTGTAAACACATCTACAGCATTACGGTTAGTATGTTCTACAATAATAGACAAAATATTTTCATCCAATAAAACATTGAAAAAATCAATAGGCTTGCCTGTACCTGGTAATGGAATTAGAAATTTTTCTTCCCTCACAAACTGCATTTGTTTCAATCCAGATGTATGAATTGACCAAACAAGAGGTGTAATATCATAATCACAATCGTCCTCCGAATCAGTCGAAAATGTTTCATTGTCCGTATTACCATTTTCCTCATTACATGAGACGGAAGTATCAGAGTCACTAGAATCACTCACATGACTCTGGGGACGTTTACGGGATGTAGAAGCCATATTTTAATCAAAATAACACTGTAAACTATTCATAAACAACAATAAATAATATGTATATAAACCACAAAATAACTAGCATGTATGTCAGAAACCAGAAGAGATATCAAGAAACGAAAACCACCACGAAACAGCTCGATCCATACCGAAAACACGGACAACACACACTGTGACCATACGCAAACACTGCTTCACGGCAGACTGAATTTAGTTGCTAGGGACAGACAGCGCCGCACGGCGTGTTCAGAGCCCCGGCTAGTTCGAGGTCGCGCCGCACGGCGTGACCCGCAGCGAACGTGTTAATGAACTTACCATCAAAACTTCCATTTGATGACAAAATTTATGTACTCCCAACTTTTTTTAGTCAGCCAAGTAATTTTTATTTTTACTCTCATGGTTCTCAATGTACCGGGTCTTTTGACTGGTAAATTTTTGGTTTCTCTACTTTGGTTTGCCAGGCTGCCTGAGATTGCTCTTGCGCTTTCGACTTGTTACTTTCATGGCTTAAGCCTTGGTCTGTTCCGTGGTTCCGGCCTTCGGTTCACCAGTTCGCCTGGAGTTTTGTGGTTAGTTTCCGTTTACCTGTTATCTTCACTATGATAGGCTAGAAAGACAAACTTAACGTAAGTTGGTTATTTTGTTCTATTCTTGAATACCTAATCACCCTTTTGGTGAAAATATTGTTGTTTAAATAATAATCAGGTTTATTTGTTATTTTCAGTTGTGGTCATTGGATTTCCATTCTTTTAGGTTGGCTCTGTTGAAAGGCCATGTGCCCATTTTCATATTTTTTCCTTCTTTTCATTAATTAAAATTATTTATTCTGTTCTCTTATAGGCTAAATTGTTTAATAAAGTTTGTCAAAGTAATCATGGATCAATTTTGTTATATATTTTATATAACAAAATTCATCTTTGTTGTTTCCTGTAAAGTATTTCCTTTAAAAAATGTGTAAAACCTATTTATTGTATGTAGTATTATTTGTTTGGTCGATTTTATATTTTGTAGTGAATGTCAGATAAAACGGTACTGTGCTATATTTTCTTTTTAATTGCTTAGTTTTTAAAAATTTCATCAAAAGGGGATTAAATAATTTTTTTAAATTTTCTTCAATTCGGAGCTACCAAGGGATTCCGGCTGACTCCCTGGCCTCACTGGAATCATGGAATGTGGGCTAAATTGGCGGTTGATTGGTTTTGTTCAAATTTAGAAATTTTAAATGTAAATTCTTTTAAATTTGTTGTAATATTGTCTTTCTAGTTCTGCAGATAGGCACATATGTTCTGTCATTTTTGGTAATTTTATCGTTTACCAAATTTGTGTTCGGTATGTAATTTTTGTGTATAATTTGTATTTCTTGCTTTTGTGTGTAATTTGGCCTTCTGCCAAAATAATAATTATTCTTTTGTAATAAATAGTTTTTTCGCTCAGCTGCCGAGTTGTGATTTTACCTACTGACTGCTGCCCGTGATCCTATCGCTTGTCTGATTTTGAGCCATCCCTCGGTACGGCACGATTATCAGTTTGATGGGGGATGGGTCTCATTACGATTTGAAAAACGATTTTAAAGGCTAATTATAAATATTAATTTGAACAGTAAATCCTAAATAAGATACAATAGTCATTCAAAAATTTGCAGATTATATTTTTTTAACGCGAAACATTATATTTCAATTAAAAAAGTATCATATTATAAATGAATTATCTACTAGTATAGAAAACGGTTTTTTTCTCAAATGATGCAGATCCTAGTAAAATTACTAGTCAGCCTTTTTTTTTTTTTTGGCCAGTCAAGTAATTTTTATCTTTACTCCCATGTTTCATGTTATTTTACTTTTGGCTCTTACCTAATAGTACATATTAATTTTAGTTAGGTTAAGCTTCTTATAAAATTTATCAGAAATCCACATGTAATATTAACCATAAGATTCGTCCATTTTCACAAAAAAATATTGTTTTCCAATCAGGCTAGAACACTTCAGGACCTCTCTCGACAACATTACGAATTGGTCAATGGAGCATCAGTTAGAGACGACTCTTCCATGATATCTGTTGCTTTTTGGGAGAGTTATGACCCAGAAGAAGTTTGTAAAACTGGGTTTGCACTGATTGGTATCAGTAATTCATTTGACACCAAAGCCATATGTTTTATCTGTGGCAGTGCTGGTTTAGAAAGGGTATGTTGTATTTTTGTGTGTTTTATATATATATATATATATATATATATATATATATATATTGTGTATTTTATATATATTTATGTATATTTTAGTAATGGATAAGTGATTATCTAACAATAATAGAATAAGTACTGGTATCAATGTCAATTCCTGGAAGAATAATTTATTTCTCTGGATTTAGTTTTAGATTTAGATATTTTCATATTGAATTTTTTTTTTTTTTTTTACTATTGTTTATGATGTATCTCCTTAGTAAATTTCACATCTTAGGCCATGTCATTCTTTATTGAACTCTTTACTCCATACCTCATAGTAGGGGTGTGTGAGTAGCAATCTTAGGATTCAAGTCGAGTAATTAACCCTTAATTTTCAAAAATTAAAACACCGAAATGAAGTAAGCAACACACTAACAGTATTTATTTAATTCGATTAATAATTAATAAAGTTTGTATCACCTCAAATACATAACCTCGAAGCGTCCCGATAGGTTTAGTAGGCCATAGGTCTAAGTGATTTGACGTTCAAATCACGGTTGGAGTGAAAAGAGCGGAATCACTGTTTGAAATTACAGGTCTTACAAGTGAGCAGGAACGGTTATCACTGTTTACTTTAAAGAACAGGTAATTCCATTACTAACTACGAAGGAAACTTAAGACTCTTGCATGTTATAGTTAAATTATCGATAACAGAACAAACTTTGAGCGGTAACTCTGTAATGTCAAGCAAAGCCGTAACGATCATAACTCATTATTGTAATGTAACATACGGCATTACTTCAACTTCATAACCTTTGGTAACTTGGAACCTTATCTACACCAGCCGTAACGAGGCTTCAAGCCGTTAAGTAACGTCAGGCCATAACAGAAACAGAATAACTGTCTTGAACGTCAGCGTGTCGAAAGTAACAGGTTACAAAAATAACAGATTATTATACACGTCACCAGAACATAATAGAATTACATAACAGGTTATCGAAATAGTAACTGTAATTCCCATCTCTAGCGTAAATGGCAACAAAAACTTAAAACAGAATGGATAACAAATCCACAGCTAGCAATACATTTTTTATTGGGACTCATCGAGTCAGCGATGTACTGGTAGTAGCTACATTAATCGTTATTTTATTAGTAACGGTGTTGGAACGAAACTGTTTCTGGCATTCTATCTCAAATTATTATAGCTTTTCAATTTCAATAGTTTACGTTCCATGCATAGATTCTGCTACAGATTGAATGCAATTTAATAAAATCTGTCCGAAATGTTCAGTCAGAATAGTTTTAGTCATGAACTTTTAAAGTATGGACCTGAAATAAATGCAACTGTTAATTTCAAATGTTGTAAAAGTAGTTATGTAACAAAGTTTTGAAACGGTTCAATAACTGATTCTTTGTGATTAGTTATCACGTTTTGTGTATGAATAACCAGTGACGGCTATTTGGAACAGCTTATTTGGTTGTGCCTTCTTTATAAATAACGAGAATACTTTTTGCAATAATTGCCATGGCCGTACAATTGAGACTTGTGTGTCTGAATCACGAATCTGAATACATCGCGAGAACATCCCCGGATATGAATACGATATTATGATCATATTTAAAATACAGTTGCCTACATAAAATGTGTATCTTTATAATCTATTACACAAATGAGACTTCTGTCTTTATAGCATTTTACCTCAAAGATATGGCAAAACTCGACTCAATTTTTACGAGTTTTTTAAAATCTCAAGTTGAGTTAGAGTTTTTTTAAACTCGAAAAAGCTCATATTTCGAGCTACTCACACACCCGTACCTCACAGTAGTATACTGAAGAGTCTTGATAGCATGAACCTCAATAATACGATATTTTAAAAATCTCCTTGATCCTCTCATAACACTCATTTTTAAAAGTTCCTTTAAACACAAATTTCAAGGACCAACTAACTCAATAACACGAATCTTGTTTGATTTTCGATATAACTAGAAACTCTTATAGCAAGAATTTCAATAGCCTCCATACACGTACAGTGGTATTGACCCACCCGACCACCCATAGACGTACAGTGGTAAAGGTCACAGCCTTAGTAAGACGAATTTATATTTCCAATTCATTCATGTTGAAACAGGAAAATTAACTTCCGTTTGTTGTAACCTCAGCATTAAACAGATCAGATTTAGTGTGACTCTATTGTGTTTGCTACCATTCAGTGAGCTCGACAATATGGCCAATGTTCTCATGGTAGAAAGAAATGCTGCTTTAAGTGTTGAATTTAAGAGGAAAGTGATTAATGAGCATGCTATAGTATGTAGTACAGTAGAAACCCTATTTTCCGTTGGGTCGGGACCGCGGCCGTGACAGATTGGAGAATAGACGGATTATAAAGGATTCACCCACTCACACTTATATCGCTGGAAACTTATTATTAAAGCTTACGCACGTTAAATTTTAATGCTGTATAGTACATATTGATTAACAAAATGAGAATAAAAATGTTAGAAAAAATACATGTTACAGAATGTATATACTGCAGGTCACAATCACGCTTTTATTACAGTAGGCCTAGTTTTAATGTAAAACATAAGCTTGTACATTATGTAATAAGCACAAAAATTAATTATCAACATTCTAAAATTAAACTGCAGTATAGTGTAATATATTAAAGCCCAGTTCCCACGGCCTGTGTTTTCGCAGACATCAGCCGGGCCGATGTTGGTACACGGATAGCGTGACGCCTGTGTATCATCAGACATGACCGTTCCAACGGCCCGTGACCTGTGTAGGCGTCGCAGCTTAAAACTTCATCTCCGACCACAAGCCTTTGTTGTGCCGCCTCTTTCCCCATGTTGTACGGGATCTATTCAGGCAGCCCCGGATGGCCTGTCCATACGTCAGGTGAGCTGTTCCAACGACCTGTTATCTGGTAGACAGCAGACGAGGCCTTACGGATGACAGGCCGTTGGAACTAGGCTTATGAGGGCTAGACGGCTGGAGGGGGAAATTGTTGTCTTACAGACGGATAATTCAGACGGAAACTGTTATATTGTGGCGCGACGAACCCAGACACTGACGGATAACAGAACCTGGCAGAAAATAGGATGATGGAAAATCGGGTTTTCACTGTACTTTAATTATACTTACAATAAACATTTTCTTCTACAGTACAGTTATGAAAGAGAACCTTTACACTATGAATTTTGCCTGTTTTAACCTCACTACCACGAACTTCCCTATCATGAATACCTTGATAACATGAATATTTTCAATCCCCTTCATATTCGTGGTATTGAGATTCTACTATTAATCTTATTATTTATAGTAAAATATACAGTCAAAAATTACTATTTAATAATAAAATTTTATTGGTTAAATTCAATACATGTGTATGTATTTATGTCGATTCTGGTTCAAGGAGATTTTTAAAATATGGGAATGGTCAGGGAAAAGTCAGGGAATTTGTTAAAGGAAGTTTACTTGACACCCTGATGTGGGGGTTAGCACCAGAGGCATCGTGGTAGCCTCCCCCAGTAATGATGATCAATTTTTTTGTTTTTTTGGCCAAAACTTTAAGAAAGTAAGTTATTTTTTAGTCAAATAATGTTATTTTTAAAGTTGTTACAAGGAAGGTTAATGCTGAATCCTTGTTATCAATGATGTTGTAATGTATATGGTTTAGTATGCATACTCTGCTTTTGTCCCTTCAATACTTCTGTAGAGAGGAATGCTACTCTCAATGTACTTTCTGTAATATTTCTTTTACAGAAAGTACAGGGAAAATAATTTGTCTTTTATGTCACTTCGTATCGTCACTTAGTCAGACGATACACTATGTCCACTATTGTGACCAGTTTCACAAATATGTTTATGAGTTTTATTAAAAACCAGATAATGGATAGTAGTTAAATTTCAAACAACATAAAAATTAGCATACACAATACAGGTCACTTTCTTATAATCTTATGTAACCAGACAATTTAATGGTGTCTAGTAGTCTAAATCTGTGCCTAATTTCTCCATGCTAAATTTGTGAACTATATGCTAGATGGTCTTTAAATCATGTCCCTATATACTGTATAGATGATCCACTGCTCATGTTGTTGTGAGCCGTTTCACTATTACTGTGTTGAGGGTGTGTCTCAAGACTCTGGTGACAACTGGTGGCTAGTCGACTGGGTCTGTCCTCAATGTACTCTCTGCAACACTTGTGGTAAGGGAGGAGGCGCGCAAACTGTCTGTCAGCGATGCCACAAGTCTCATCATTCCGATTGTCTAGCTGCTGATAGACTTCATTCTGCTGATCGACCCTCGGTATGTATTATGGTGTAAAAATTGTTTGATATTTATTGATGTTATGATTTGTCAGAAATTTCCAATCACTATATCCCTAAAAAATACCCAAACATTGACAGGAGGTAACAAACCTATCCTGTGCCAAGTGATACAAAATTTAACCTACATATTTATGTACAGGAATGGCTCAAACTGAGTTAATCCTTCCCCAAGAAAGCTATGTCATTGAAATGTATAAAAATATTGTTTCCATTTTTCCTGTCACCATAGTTAAGAATCTCACAGTCCTAATTTATCTTCATAGATTTGTTTTATGTTAAAATTACAAACTATTTACATGTATATTAGGAGGGATTGGGCATCAGCAAACTTGTCTAAGACAAGTCCACTAACACCTTCCAGTAGAGAACATATACAGAGAATTCACATTACATAAATTGTGAGTGCCACTGGCACTATTATGTGGCATTGAACATTTTGTGAAATGTGAAATTTCTTTATGTGTTCTACTACAAGATGTTAATGATCTTGGGTAAGTTTTATGATGTCCTATCCCTCCGAATATACTACAGTTTGGCCGCTTTGATTGCGACCTTATTAGAGAACCTGTTTGAGAAAGACATTGAAGTGAGACAGAAAATAAGGCTTCTCCCACCACTGAACCATTGTGCCACCTAACATTGGTCATGGAGACACTGTGGGAAGATCCACCTACTACGTCATTGTGCTAGGTGACAATTGGCGGGCAAGGCACGTGGTGGGATCTAATACAGCTGGCACATGGCATAGGGGGAAAAGGCGCTGTGATAGGAGTGTGGAATCAGCTGATGTAGGGCTGTTTTTGTCATTACCGAGTTATATTGAGGTTAAATTATATTTGATTTGCGTTATTATTGTGTTTTAAATATATATATATATATATATATATATATATATATACATATTTTATTTTAAATACTTATAATGGGATTGAGATGTTCAGTAACCTATCTTCAAACTGAAATAATATTTATCACTACTTTCATTAATGTTTTATTTACATATTACTTCATATGCAATTTAAAAAAGTGTGCTTTGCTAACTGTATAAGTCGTTATAGATTGTTCAAGAATGTAATATCCAATTTTAATATGATTTATAATAACTAAAAAATGACAATATACAAAATTATGGCTATATTACATCAACTTTTATAATTCAAGTTGTTTTCTCCACTACGTTTAACGTAACCTACAAACAAAGGTAGCGAAGGAGATGAATTGCCACGTGAATTGTAGCCCACCACAATTTTACCAGCTGATTATGCCTGTTGTCCCCACTCTCAACATTGCCCCTCACGCCAACTAGAGACGGAGTGGTGGAACACTTCCCCTCTGCTGCTGGAACCTCTACATGCGCTAAATTTATCACGCAGGTCGCTTTCAATCTGGCCCAATTATAATTCCTGGTCTAGTGCCCTTTATCTAACTTTTAACACCCTTTAAAAACTATTAATGTGTTAATCTATATAAATAAGAGTTTTGGACTGCACATTGAGTGTAAGTTTTTCTTATGAACATGTTTTGTCTTACAGTAGAAAAAGGACTAGAATATAATTTTAGATGTATCTTTTTTCTTTGCTCAATGAATGTTTGAGAAAATTTAACTTCTTGAAATGCTATAAGATTTTTAGAAAGAAAATCACAGCCTTTAAAAATGTACTTTGGTTTTGTGGTTTTGTTCGGTTTCAGATTTTGTTCATTTTATGTTTGCATTTTATAGAAAAATATGTTTACTGATTTTATTTAGACTCTTTTTAGCCTGTACATTGGTGAGAAGGATATATATATATATATGCTATTTAGTTCTTTGGTTTCACCTAAGGGTTTTGCCACATTTCTTCAAAATATTCTTTTATATTTTGTTTTGGCTCCTTAATATCAACAGTTATGGCAATTTCGGTAACTGAACAATTTTGAAAGCTTGGATTTAGATGGAAATCTTTCTTTTTATTACAAAGCAGGAGTATTAAACTAATAACAAAAACAAATAAAGAAGAAGAAGCATAACACTTTGTTATTGTTTGAGCCATACATATTAACAGCGGTAAATTTCTCTTAAGTTTTAATAGCTGGTTTTAATTTATGAATGCTTTTAAGAAAGCCAAAAACTAGCAAATAATTTTGTAATGTAAAAATATTAATATTTTTTGTATGAAAAATAACTAATAACTAATGATGGAGTAAGAAGTTATTATCTAAATTGCACGTTTTCACATTTTTTTCATTCTTTAACTAAATAATTGTACTCTGTAATAGGTGTGTCTTTCCTGCCTATGCTGCAAAAGTTGCAATAAATCTGAAGTGTACAAGTTTGTAGGAAACCTACCACTCTGCCAAAACTGTTTTCGTCTCAGACAGAAGGGCAATTTCTGCCCTTTATGTCAAAGGTGCTATGATGAAAATGACTTTGACACAAAGGTAAACATTTTGTTTGTGTATTTGTTAACTCTAATGAATTTAAATTAAGTTTT